>CAIGRL010194338.1:0-33969 GCA_903798325.1 Fraxinus xanthoxyloides | reverse complement strand
TTGTAATCTATGAGGTCCATTCATGAAGTTAAAATTTTTAACTAAAAAAAGGAAAAAAAAAATCGAGAAAACTACTAAACTGCTACTTCACCGATTTACGGTTGAACTGATTGGTTTAGTGGGTTTTGAGCGATTTTGTCATAATCAGTTAGCTTAGCATGATTTTGCCCAATTTTGAGTTTGATTTTTATTTTACCGTATGATTTAAAACATCTTTTAGTGTATAAATTCATTGAAAAAAATTAAATTTCTACCCAACCTAATATATTTTCTGATTCCGCCCCTGAAACAGAGGCTAAATTTTAATAATCTAGCTCAAGCGAAAAAATTTACCCGAGTACCAGTACCGACCCGTCAACTCCTTTGCCGCTTAGCTTTTTACAAACGCTACATAAATACACACGCTCAGTAAACTTCAAGTGTTTGTTTTTTCTTTTTTGGTGTACCTCTGGATATTTGCGAGATTTTGAGGCAAGAACAGCTAAAGACCATCTAATCTGGTAATACTTGTTCTTTTTCCATTTTTTCAATTATTATTCTGTTAATTTTTAGTTTTAAATTTAAATTTATAGTTGTTATATTGTGTAAACTAGCAAACTCTATGGCTACGTTCGGCACTACGCCTGCCACTGCAAATCCAAATCCCAATCGTTCTACTGAGGTAATTTTCAATTAATTTGTACTGTATTAAATTTATTTACTGGGTTTCTTGAATTCAATTTAGACTATTTGAATATTTGTATTTATTAGGGGGTTTCATTGCGTTTGGTGGGCTTTATAATTGATTGATATTTTGGGTGTGTAAAAAAGGTGGTGCAACCTCCAAGTGATTCAGTGTCAAGCCTTTGTTTCAGTCCCAAGGCAAATGTGCTGGTTGCAACTTCGTGGGATAATCAGGTCATTTCTTGCTTCAATTGAGTTTTTATCATTGTTTTTTTCTACTTTAATCAATGTAGTTTCTACTTCCTAATTGGGCCTTTTGTTTTGATCTTATGCGAGGATGACAGGGAAAATTTGTCATTATGGATTAATTGTTGGAGATATTTTCAATGGTGCTAGTTTGTGATATTACCTTACATTTGTGACATGACCTATTGAGGCCTCAAATTTGTATTTATGAAATTTAATTCAAGTTTGAGTGTAAGATTTTATAATGTCAATGCCATGGCCGCAAATCCATGCCCATATATAGTCTTAGTTTTATTTACTGGGGAAATATGAGTGGTTGCTGATATAAGCCCCCAATTTAGAATGTATATCATGCTATAAAAGTGCAGAACCATAAATATATGGACTGTGTTTGTCTTTTTATGTTCCATTTTTGGTGAGATAGGGTTTCTTGCTGAAGGGTAAGTGATTGATTGAGGGAGGGTATTTATTTGCAAACAAATTTGTGAAGTTGATTAGCTGTTGACAGACCTGCTCTGATACATTTTTTTGAAAACTGTTCATAGGTACGATGTTGGGAGATAATTAAATCTGGAACTTCACTCAGTACTGTGCCTAAAGCATCGATATCACACGAGCAGCTGGTAAAATATCTACTTTTGTAAACCTTACCATGGTACTTCATTTATATTCAGTTGATTTGCATAGTTAATTGCTAAATTATTGTGTTTATTTTTGCAAGGTGTTATGCTCAACTTGGAAGGATGATGGGACAACTGTCTTCTCTGGAGGCTGTGACAAGCAAGTTAAGATGTGGCCATTGTTGTCTGGTGGCCAACCTGTAACAGTGGCCATGCATGATGCTCCTATCAAAGAGATTGCTTGGGTCCCTGAAATGAGTCTCTTAGTAACTGGAAGTTGGGATAAGACCCTAAGGTGAGTTTGGCCTTTATAGTCATTGTAGCTACTAAGTTACAATGTAAGGTCATATACATAGACATACCTTACACATACATGTAAATGTACTTATGTATATTTACATATCAGCACTACATATGTTTGGTAGAAATTAAAATCCAGATTTTAATTTAAGTCAAAGTTAACAATTAATTTTAACCACATATTTTGTGGAACCCACAACTTTTCAACCACACATTTCATCATTTTTTTTATTAAAATCTTCTAAAAATCTAATTTTAATCCCCACCAAATAAGGCTAAGAAATCAGAATTTGAGGGGCATAAAAATCATATACAATTGCAAGAAAAGTTGGCATTCCATCATAACCCGTACCGCTAACATTATGAGCTTGTTGGAGCCCCATTTTTCTTCAAGAATGCATTTTGGAATAGTAGATTGATAAGGAGTGTGGTTGAAAAATAAAGAAAAAAATTTGGTTTGCATGTAATATTATTTTATTGAAAAATGTGCATTGAAAAAAAAAGAGGGAAAAATGTATTTTGAAAATAATGAGGAACATGGGCTATATCCTGTAGAATGATTCCAGGAACAAGGCATCTTTAAATTATTTTTATGAAGGTATAGGCATGAAGATGCAATTTTCATTGTGTCGTAATCAAACATTTTCCCATTTCTCCGAGAATTTTTTTTGGCTTCCTATGAATTCATGATATGTGGTTTTCGGTTTCATTTATGTTTGTTTGCATAGCACATACTTTCAAAGCGTAATTACATATTACATAAACAGTGACTCATCATTATCTGTTAATGAAGTGCAATATTTGTATTTGTAACTATCTCTTCCATTTCATGGAATGGAATGAGGCTGGAAATGGTTGAATTAAGGCAGGCATTGTATGCAACATTAGATGTTCTTTTGCTCACTAATGACGGAGTTTATTGGTCCTGAATACTGTTTTCTGATTTCTGTGTGATTTAGTAGAATTGCATCTCTGCTATCTTCATTATCTAGAGTTCATCTAGTTGCATTACATATACTTTACAATATTTCCCGGGTTAGCAAAGCTTTTCTTTACCCAAAATAAATTTGCATTTAATTTAATGAATCAAGTCAACATCCAGCCTTTCTTAGATCTCTGTTCGCACGTATATTAAGGCTTCTTCTCTTTATGGCTTCAACAATTTAGGTCCACATGCTTTCTCCACTAATATATGATATTATCAACATCTCCTATGTGACATTTCCTCTTTGTTCCCTTTCAGTTATGCACCAGTCTGATTTCTTGTATATCTAGCCCGTTTTGCATTCACGTTTGATAGCAAAGTACATTTTATTCAGTAATGAGGTGCTATTCTTATCAGGTATTGGGATTTGAGACAACCAAATCCAGCTCATGTCCAACAACTTCCTGAGCGCTGTTATGCACTTACAGTCAGACACCCTCTTATGGTTGTTGGCACTGCTGATAGAAATCTTATAGTTTTCAACTTGCAGAACCCTCAGGTATTCTTTTTCCTTTATAAAGAATGCTGAAACCATTATTTTGTTTCGGGAAGTGGATTATACGTCTGTAGCAAATGTCAGCTTAAACCACATAGAAATCAAATAGAAATCCTCTTTTAATAATTTTCTGTTTTGGAAAAAGAGATCCATTATTGACTCAAAATTTCCCATCAGTCATTTATCTTTTTTAATCATACCTTTCATTGGATGTCAGACTTTATTCGATCTACTTTTGGGTGACCAATATTAGAGTTTTGGAAACTAAATAAGCATTGAAGGAGCAAACATTTTGAAATTGTTTCAAAGAACAGTCTTGTATAATGTAAAGGGTGGAACCCTTTGAGAAGGGAACAAAAACAATAGCAGTTGCAAGCTGGAAAACGAAAAGTGAGGAAGAAAAGTTTTAGTTTCATAGTTCACAAAATATTTTAATTTATACAAGGAGGCCACTCTCAATGAAAGTAACCATCTTCTGGAGTATTCTTTTGTCCCATGGTAAGAGCTAATTTCTGGGCACTACTTTCTTTGAGTATGCAGAAAACAACATTTCTAGATCAAATCAAATACCAAGTAGGATAATAATATTTATTTGAGCTACAAGTACACATAATACACTGGTGAAGAAGAGGTTTTATGGCCCTTTCTTGCTGCTATATAAGCAATATGGGAAATAGATGAATGATAAAATTTTGTATCTTGGTTGGTGGTTGTAGCTTATACTATCAAACAAGGAGAAATCTTATTTAAGATGTTTGGAGGGTCAAAGTTTTGTCATTTTAAAGACTGGTGAACTCATTTAGAGAGGACACTTGCATGATAAAAGGTGGTATTGATGTCTAGTATCCAAACTAGTAACAGAAATGGTACTCTCTCAGTTATATTAATCGAATGCTTTCCTTTTCTTTGTCGATTGTTTGGTTTGAGAATATTTGGTATCGTCACATAAATAAGCCTCTCTCAAATGGTTGATGAAACATGTACTTCCACTTCATTGGCCAAACGATTATCTGTCTTCATTCGTTATAAGACCATAACTCTGCATTTTCTGTACATTGCCAGATCAGCAACAATCAAAGTGCGTTGTTTGGTACTATCAGGATAGAAACATGTTTTTGGTGAATTGCGGCCTTAATTCAGTATTTTAACTTTTCTTTCTTCCTTTGTATCTCACCAGCGGATTATGAGAATATAGGTGCTGAACCTTTGTATATATTCTAGCATTACGTATTATTTAACCAACCCATGACAATAATTGCAGTTTGGGATTCATGGGGTGTGCTCATTGAAAAATGATGGAATACTCTTCCTTATATTCTCAGTGTCTACTATTTCTGACATTTTCTGCAACATTTTTATCGATTGAGCCCATATTTGGTACACATTAAAATTTTCGTTCTTATTTTCAACTACGCATTCTTCAATAAAATAATATTTTTCATCACATCAATAATTTTTCCTTCTTTTTCCACCACATATCCTCCATCAATTTACTGTTCAAGAATACATTCTTCCAAAATAATGTGGCTCAAACACACCCTGAATGTGAATAGACTTTCTAAAATTACTAGCTGTTTATTTTATATGAGTCATCATTGCATGGTTAATTGCTTGTTCGGATAAGACAGACTGAGTTCAAGAGAGTTATGTCACCCTTGAAGTACCAGACAAGGTGTTTAGCTGCTTTCCCAGATCAGCAAGGTTTCTTAGTAAGTTCTGTCCGACTCTACGTGACTTAAGTTTATTCTGTGGATTATCTTTTATCTGCTCCAGTATCTTGTTATGAGCCATTCTTATCTAGTATTGGTTAGAAATGTTTTGACGTCTTGATTTTACATGTAGCATCTCGAGTTGACCATGTGTAGATACTAGAAGATTTTAAAATATTTGTGATGCAAATACTTAATTGAAGGGATCTTGCTAGGTTATAGCTGGATTGGGAGTTCAGCAGGAATGAGTGCTGACATTGTTAATGATAGTAAACTGAAACTCAGGGATATTCTGTATGCCAGTTTGAGATTGACTGGTGTTTGATTAACTGAATGAACAGTGAGAAGTAGAAATTCTAAATAACTTGGATGAATATATTTGATGTCAAGGATTGCAATGAAGTCTTGTATGTACTTCTTTGGCAAACTTCCTTCTGAATCAAGTATATGTAGTGAAATTGCAAGCACACTTGCTGCTTAACCTACCCGAGTTCCACTTCACGGTGTGCTACATACACGAGTCTTTCATAGATTCTGATATTTCCACATTCATCTCTTGAACTTACAAAAAGAAAACGCAGAGGTAGACCACACTGTGGCAGTCCTAAGAGAAGATAGAAAATTGTCTATTATTCTCTTTGCTGCTGCTATTTGCTTACTCTCTTCCGTGCACCATTACAGGGTTTAATTTTTAATATGATAACATTTGTGGATGTTTTTGCCTCTTTGATTTGTGAAGCACTGGTTCTCTGTTTTCTCATTTTTCTTATGTAGAAATGCTCATCTGTCTTCTTAAATATCTAAATACATAGAAGAAAAGGATGCATGAAATCATATGATTATTTCATCTCCAATGGCATTGATATTATTATTTTTATAGGTGCTGTAAATTTTCTGATAATAATGTGACATTTAGCATCATTCTTGTAGGTTGGTTCAATTGAAGGAAGAGTTGGGGTACATCACATTGATGATTCACAACAAAGTAAAAACTTTACTTTCAAATGCCATAGAGAAGGCAATGACATTTACTCTGTCAACTCATTGGATTTCCACCCTGTAAGATATTTCATTTTAAATGATGTCAATGGAGCTTGCTATATTGTCATTCCTCCTGCTGCCGTCCTCCCATTGATTTTTTTCCTTCCTTTTTCTTTCTTTCATTTACATTCTTTTGGGTGTGTGTGTGATGTGGTGGGAGGGAGGGAAATTGTTGGCATCTTAAACTTTCTAGCATGTCAGATTCTGGATTTTTCTTCTATCTTCTTGAATTTATGTCAGTGAAAATATATCGAATATATCTAAGTCATTAGTCTATATTGCTTTTCTACTTGGTGGGGGGGAGGGGGGGAGTATAGAAAAATTTCTGGGACTAGGCAACCATGGCTTGGTTTGTGGATGGAATATGTATCCTTTACTTAAAATTGATCATTTACACCGCTCTATAGACAGTGATATAAAGTTTTTCAGCTCTTCATTAAATTTGATTTTAGGCTTAGCTTGTTTCATGGGATGACAAACTTGAAAGAATCATTCCAAAATAGAGTTCTTCATGAGGAAATTTGGTTTTTTTGAAGCACTATCTAAAGAAATCCCCTTGTGAAGTTTATACTTGAACTAAAAGCATCAGGATTTTGCTTTGCATTTTCAGCATTTTATCATATCAACAAATGACAAGAAAAATCATGAGGTTGGAATCTCTTAACTGCCTCTTGTTACCTGGAGAGTCAATCTATTTTTCTTTCGTATGTGGATCAAATGAGCTTGCTAATTTGTGATAACATCAAGAATTATGTGTGAAAATAGTTATTTTTTTACCTTGGTTTTTTCTGTTTGTCTGCCAATCTGGTATCTTTAGTTATGAATTATATTATTTACTAAATTGTCAAAGATGAAGTCTTAAATACTTGGCTAATAGCATGATTATCTATATAGGGTTTACGAAATTCTAAATCTCCAACTTCTAGAAGATTTATTTATCAATTTAGCTTTTATATTAAGAGTTTGTTACTCCCTGATATTCTCATTCACTACATCATAAATTATGATCTCAATTCTACAAGATTTTTTTGTTATTATGCTTAAAAAGTCTGATAGAATTTGTGTTTTTTTTTTTTTTAATTGATGACCTGGTTCTTATATTGTGTGCCTTGTCTCAGATACATCACACATTTGCAACATCTGGATCTGATGGAGCCTTCAACTTCTGGGACAAAGACAGCAAACAGAGGCTCAAGGTATTATGGAATCCTTCTTCTCAAGTCTTGAAAATGCTTGCAGTTATCCATTTATGCTAAATCGCATTGCTTGGCATGCTCGTTTCTTAGGCTATGGCAAGGTGCGGTCAGCCTATACCTTCCAGCGCTTTCAACAATGATGGCTCCATTTTCGCATATTCGGTGAGTATTTGTTAACTGAGGTTCATCATTTTTTTAATCATGTTAGGGACTTCTATTTCTTAGAGAAGAATGGTGCATTTAGAAAGATATTCTCTTTGTGATGATGATACATAGATGTTTTACGTCTATGTTTACTTTTTACTTCCAATGCAATAAAGCTTGAGGAAGCTCTTACAATTTGTCTGGACGCTGAACTTCCTTGTCACCATTGTAGATTTCATTTATCTTTCTTGGTATGGCTAACCTAATATTTCAGATGAATTGCTTAGCTGTTGTAACTCCTAAATTTTTCTTTTTTCTGAAAATTTTGCTGGAATCTTTTGTTTTCAGGTCTGTTATGATTGGAGCAAGGGTGCAGAAAACCACAACCCTGCAACAGCAAAAACCTACATTTACCTTCATGTGCCACAGGTCCTTGTTTTGTTTGGAAGTGTTCTCCCGTTGACATTAGAGCTCCATTGTGCTTTAAATCCTGAACACACTATATTTTGTTGTTTATGCAGGAGACTGAAGTCAAAAGCAAACCAAGGATTGGAGCCGGTGGTAGAAAGTAGTGATCTTTTGGAAAATGTGGTTTTGTTTGATTCTAGAACAAATCAAGATTATCTTATCTACTAAATTTCATATATTAGACCTATAAAATAGAGTTGTATTTGGCTGCTGTTTTTTTTAAGGCCTCTGCCAAACTCAATGGGATGTTTGTATTCACCTTAAGTTCAAAATATAGAATGCATGTGCACGTATGCGGGATTGATTCTTCTAGTTAGAGGTGCTTTCCTTTTCATTTTACTGAAATGATAGATACTAAATGCTGTAAAAGAAGGTTTTGGAATCTGAAAATATTACTTTTAGTTGATAAAAATTACAGGGACTAGCATTTATTTAGTTGATAAAGGTGCACTTAAAAAGACTAGATTGGAACTTGAATCTCTTGGGAAATAGAGTAAAGGAGAAACGTTCTCCAAGAATTAGCATACGCTATTACTTGGAGGTAACACATCTGCATTTTTGACCTTTTTATTCTTTCACTATTCAATAATACATAAAAATACATTTCTGGTGTGATTTACTTGCACATGAACATGTCCAGTGTTGTCCTGTGAACATCCCCGCATCATCAAAATTCTGAAACATGATATCAACTGGAACCTGAACAAAAATCTAAAAATAGATGAGAGGATCATTTACAAAGATGATAATTATCAATCAAATACGGAGGATCTCCATGAGTTTTTGACTATAGAACCACGGGAAGATTATCTTGGCCCTGATAATTCATCAGGTCGGACATTGGAAGTGGAGTCGGGAATTATCCAGCCAGTATTCGTGTGGTATGTGTGATTGAACTCTTGACGGAACATCTCTTCCTTCTGCCACTCCTCCCACCTCTCGGCCAAGCCATCGCCTTCAAGCATCCTGACAACATCCGACATCTTGGGACGTTCCATAGGGGAACTTTGCGTGCAAAGCAAAGCCACTTGAATAAGCTGCTCCACCTCTTCCTCAATATAATTGCCCTGAAGGTCTGCATCGACTAAAGTTTCCAATTTTTTCTGCTTTAGAAGTTCTTTAACCTGAAATTCAAGTCCAGAAGTAAATGATATAACAAGTCCAAAAGGGAAACCATGCAAGAAAACCAAGTGCATATTTTGTTGGCAGTATTAAAAAAGACTCAACAGTATTATGAACAAGATTTTAAGTTTTTTTTCTTCCTTTAATGTCCAATCGTGTACAATCCATTCTACCAAACATGTCATAGAGGACTTTAGAGTAGATTTTAAGTGAGCTTCGTTGAGCATAAGAACGTAATGGAGCACTGTAATTTTTTCCATCCATTTCAAGGTTCGACATTGAAGACTACACAAGATCATATTATCTAACTGAAGGATGTACAAAAGGAAAATTATTTTATGCAACATTATAGTGAATACCAAGCAGCCTAGACTAGTGCTCACCCAATCCAGTAACATCACATCGTCATCATTGGCAAGACGAGCCAGATCAAAAGCCCTCTGCCCAGTAATGAGCTCAAGAAGCATGACTCCATATCCAAAAACATCAGTTTTCTCGGATGATTTACCAGTGGAGAGGTACTCGGGAGCTATATGACCAATTGTGCCACGTACAGCCGTGGTAACATGAGTATCCTTGTAGTCCATGAGTTTGGCCAGCCCAAAGTCACCAACAACTGCTTCGAAGTCTTCATCCAACAATATGTTGGCGGCTTTTACATCACGGTGAATAATCTTAGGATCACAATGATCATGTAAATAAGAAAGCCCCCTTGCAGCTCCCAATGCTATGCGCTTTCTTATTGGCCAATCAAGCGGGGGTTGTGATTCGGGTCGCTCTATAATAATAAATTATTAAGCTATTAGAAAATAGATAACAATAAAAATTATAAAGTAGAGCCTTTCCAGATACCACACATCAAAAATCAACAAGGCAAGTTCATGTTCAGCTGCATTATAAGATCCATATGACGATAGAACAAATGAACTATAAAATTTTGTCAACAACCAAATTTGCCCCGACTCTAATGGACCACTTGCCATTCACCAACAAAACAATCATTATCAAACCAAAGATGTCCAACAATCGTTTTGACCAAACCATTGCGATGAATTGTCAATCCTTTCACACACTCACTCATACACACATTCACATCTGCTTATTAATTTTGTCTGTGTAATCATGGAACAGCTTGGTTGCTGTTGCACATTGTAGTATGATATAAACCAGCAAGGGTTGATGTTGGCAGAAGCAGATTCACATTGAAAATTGGTAACAAGTTTATGTGAGAAGAAGAAGAAATGATGAGGAATGGAAGTAAATTACTCTGGAAAGAGAGAAAAAGAACAAGTAATGAATGTGAGGCATGTGGCAAAGAGTTAGTACCCCTTTCTATATCAACAATACTGTCAAACAAAGAGACGTCTTATTTACTGAAATTTGTTGCAAGTGTGGACGGGAATTAAGACTTTGGATTCACTCCTTCGCCACATCTTAAATACTGTGGAAACCAGAAGTAAAGTCATCATAATTACACAAAGGGCAATTGATCACTAGTGTTCGAGTATCACCATCACTCTATCTACAAATAAACAAATTAATTAAATCGACCACAAAGCAGTTAATACATCTATTCTATTTTTTCCCCTATATAAGAATAACATGCCAACAACAGTGGAGTGAATCATTTCTTCCATTTAACTAGTGAAGAATTTATGATAGTTTACCCCATAATGAATATGATTATAAGATGCATAAACCAAGAAAAATATCGAATTCAGCTAATTTGGATCATACATGTAGCAGACACTTTACATACTACAATTAATTACTTACAATTAACTTGTAGCTAGCATCTCATGTAGAGTTCCTTAGTACTCTAGATCAAGATTTCAGTATTAATTATTTTCCAGATTGAGGTTCTCATTATAAATTAAAGTAAGAACATCATTTCCACCAACAAATCTCTTTTAGTCCTCATAAAGCAAATTGTTGTTTCAATCAATATCGTCCTTATAAAATATTTCATCGCTTAAACTACAGAACATAATCAACATTATAATCAGCAAGCAGAATGTATGCACAAAACATACATATGTAACTCGGTTAAATAAGGAATATATGAAAATATAACAAGCGCTACCTCTTAAGCATGATGCTACACTTCCATTAGCCATATAGGGGTAAACAAGCAATCGCTCTGTTGGTGTCATGCAAAAGCCACGTAACCGAAGGAGATTTCGATGCACAGCCATGCTGATCATTTCTACTTCTGTTTGAAACTGCAGCTCTCCACCTTGTGTACGTTCTTCTTTTAGTCTTTTAACTGCCACAAGACAACCATCAGCTAACCGGCCTCTATAAACCTTACCAAATCCACCCCTGCCCAGAATATTTCTGTTGCTAAAATGATCTGTTGCAACTTGGAGATCACGCAAAGAAAATCTTTTGAGCTGGCCTAAATGGACTTCTGGATCCTCCTCAGCTGCATATGAATAGAAGATAATTAAGAACACATCATACACAATAATTATGATAAATTAAAGCCTTCTTTAGGTCCACTAACCAGGAACATCAAAGAAATGAACTGGTGGCTTCCTTCTGCGGTACCAAGCCAGAGCGATTGCTGGAACAGCAAAGAGGAGAGCTGCTCCAGCAGCAACCCCTCCTGCAATGGCTTCAGTTTCACTGTTGCCAACTGTAGCAGTAATCAATTGATTAGTATGTGACGCACAAACAAATAAATAAATAGTGAAATGTGAGTTTGACAGTAAATGAAAAATAATCCTTGACCTTCCCAGAGTCAAAAATTTTCAACACATACCAATTAAAAAAAATGGGATAAGTTTGTGGTGATCATTAAAATAATATAAAATAAGCTTCTGAAAAAGAGAACAAATTTTTATTTTTTTTACATATATATGGTTTAGAGATCACATTAAATGGAAATACAAAAATAGTCAGTAACTATATTTGATACTCCTGCTAGTTAATGAGAAAGCATCTCCGAATTCTGATCGCTATTGTGTCATATTTACTAGATCATACAAGCAAAGCCTATCTTCTTAATATGCTATTGCCATGTGCTGGAAAAGGAAAATAAAGTATTCCAAAAAATGGAAATGGTAAAGAATTGACGAACCTCGTGACGAAGATGGAGTTGTCGGTGGAAGTGGAGGTGGTGGAGATACGGGAGGAGCTGTCAGTTTAGAATTATTTTTGAAACTGGAAGACAGGAACTTGACAATCAGAATAAGACCTTGATGAGCGACTTAGTCTACTATGGAAAAAGAGGAAAGTAATTGTACTAAACCTGATAGGAGTAAAAAGTTGAAAGGAGCCATTGGCTGGAACCATCCCTGACAAATCGTTATTTGACAGATCGCTGTATTTACACATGAAAATGATTATTAATTATTAGTCAGCCAAAAAACAAGCAGCGAAGAAAACCACCAGTGATAAAAGAAAATTCATCAATTCTCTACTTACAGGACTTGAAGTGACTCGACGGTGGTCAGAGACAGAGGAATAGTTCCAGTCAAACTGTTATTGTTAAGCCTCCTTTGTAGTCCATAAACACACATAATTAGGTCTCAAAAGAATCCGAGAAATTAATATCATAAAAATACAGTTTCTCCTGAAAATTTCTCGATAATTGGTAGATGACGTTAATGAGAGGGAGTTATTGCGTTAATACCTTCTTCAAATATAATTTGTCTATTAAGCCTTAATATTGTAAGAGCTGAAAGGTTCAACCATTGTCCCAAATTTGTTTTAGCAATTTTCAATAGATAGAGAAAAAATTACTTTGGAAGGAGAAAAATATAGGAAAAACAATTAAGAATCCTACTCTAAACGTTCATATTGGGACTCTCAAAAACAACTATCTGAGGCCAATTTGTTCTCTCTCAGGCAAAAACATTAGATAAAGAAAGGAAAGAAAGCGATAAAATATTTAGATAAGAAACGGAAAGTGTATCACGTACAGGAAGCGTAATTTCTTAAGCTGGCCCAGGGTCCCCGGGATGGGACCACTTAAACTGTTCAAATAAAGATCCAAGCTCACCAAATTTGTTAAGTTCCCAAGATCATTTGGAATTCTTCCACTTATGTTGTTACTATAAAGTTCCCTGCAAAATGCACATAACAACAAAGGAGAGTGACGCAAAGGTTAAGATGATAATATGTAAAACAAATATTAGCCAATAGAAAAAAGCAACTTCCAAAAATTATAAGTGCACATCAATAGTCATGTAAATCTAAGGTCTCTCGATTATCGAATATGTGAGGTATTCAATATTCTGACTACAGAACAACGAAGAAAATGCTTAACAGCAATGCAATTCACAAAATTAATATGTTTGTAAATATATAATTAAAGCAAATTTACTGCTTGTCCTTTGCATCATCGTTTGAGGAAAGGGGCAAAGTACTGGAAATTAAACCTTTTTAGCATTTTTTACAGTATCAAAGAAGATGAAGATGAAGTGTCTGTCAAGAGATAAACGTCTGATCTTTGAGTAACTAAATGGAAAATGAACTAACTATTAACAGCTTTCAAAATAATAAAACATATATTCATCCACAGAACCTCGCAGTAGAGTCAGCATCTAAATAGGAAATTAATATGTCATTTTGAGGGAAATCTCCTAAATAAATAAAATCCCATGAAACAGATTGGAACGAAGAACAAGTTATGCCCTCAGTGAAATATGCTCCTTTCGGACCACAAACAAGAATATATTAAATATACAATTATTTCATTTCTCATATGTTGGTGGAGAAAACGTATCACACGAATGCATAGTAAGGTGACACATATAACGTGTAAACAAATGAACAAGAAAGTAGTGGCAAAATGTCGATTAAGTGATTTTGTTTTTCGAAGGATGACTTACAGGTATTGCAAATTTGGGAGCTGACCAAGCTGCGAAACCAGTTCACCGGACAAATTTGCATTGCCTAGATCACTGAGCACAAAGAAAATAATTTCAATGACTGGAGGATTAATTCTACATAGAACCTCGTGTAGCTAATTATGGAAAGGAGAAAGCAGTCTCACACTCTAGTAACACTATTGTCACTGTCGCATGTAATGTGAAACCAAGTGCACGGATTGACAAGTGTCGCATCCCAACTCTGAAGAATGTTGTTAGGATCGGCCAAGTTTGTCTTAAATGCATTCAAGGCATCACCTGTCACGTGTAAATCAATTAGCAAATATCGAGGACAATTTATTTTACAAATTTACGTAAAGCTACGACCAAACAAATCAACATAATTATTTGGAAAGCCAACAAAATATGAGTTAACTACTTTGTAATAATAAGCTTCAGAGGCACCACTGCCTGTTCTGAATTAATATTGTAAACAAAAGTATCGCAAGTGGGATGAATAAGCATAATAGCCATCGAGTCCCACCCAGCGCTTTTTTTCATTGTCATAATGTACAAGTCAACAATTAAACTTTCCTGAACAGAACAAAAGGAGAAATTTTCCGAAGTAATGGCTAATATAAAATGGCACTCTTTCATTAGCTCCAAAATAAATCCTACCGAATCCCCCAGTTTTGTAATAGTAATTTTACAATAATATATCCCCAGAAACAAGACAGTAACTTCACGGGTCTTCAATCCGTGATTTGAGTTTACAATAAACAAGAAACGGGGCTTGACACAAATCAATTCACAATATACAATATAACTAAACTCAATTCAAGTCAACAGGCAATTGATACATCCAAATCACCTCAGTTGAAATACAAAGCAGAAGAACAGACCTTCAGCGTTGGCAGAAACCCGAGAAATTCGCGAAATCCCGAAAATTAAGCAGAGAAAACCCAAGATTGAGATCGCAGATACTGACCGATCCATTAACATTTGACCCCACCCCATCACCTAGAAACCTAGATTCTCCATTAAAAACCTATGTTTCGCCACAACTGCTGAATAACCACCGACCTCCACCTCAAAACCTACAGAGAAAGTCAACCTTAGCTACAATATCTGAAAACGCCAATCCAAAACTCAAACTCGATCTCAAATCAATCTGAAGATGCAAATCAAAAGTAAGAAGAAATAGTAATTCGTCAGTAAGCGGGAAAAAAAATGGACATTAAAACAATTATTTGCGGGAATTGAGCATGCAAGCAGAGAAATGGAGAGGGGTCAAAATTTATATATTAAGAGTATATTATTATTGAGGAGTTGAGTGTTCAACGGGTCAGTCAGTGTAATGGAATCGGGGCGAAGTCGTTGCAGAAGAAGGAATTAACGCATAAGTCAAAAATCTCTCTCTACTTATTTCTCTCTCTACTTGATTTTCTCACTGTCAGTACCATTTGTATTGGATAATGTATATTAAATTGAGACCAACTGGAATTTATATTTTCTTTATTTTCTAAAAATGAAAAATTCTTCATGGCGGCCTGTTCAGACATATTTACTCTACTCCAAACCCTGTTTGGCTCATCTTAAAAGTTGCTTAAACTTATTTTTAAGTAACTTTTATCTCTCTCTCTCTCTCCCTCCCTCCCCCTCTCCCTCTCTCTCTCTCTCTACAGAAAAAAAAATCACTTTAATTGAAAAACCTCAGCTGAAATTATGTTCTTAATACATTTGGGTGGCCCCTCTAGCCAAACAATATGATTAAATCGTGTAGAACGTGTCTTGCTCTATTGCGTACAACATTGTTAGCCTCCCTTCAAATAAAATAGCAGACAACAAATTCTAATATCTTGCAGAAGATAGACCATGCGGGAGCATGAATTCGAAAATTTTTAACATCTTGCTGCTATTCGACTCAACCTCCAACACAGTCATATTCCGAGAACAAAATTGAATCCATCTAGAATAGCCATGTACTCTCCAATAAGAAGCTCCATCGAACCTCGAATTTCAGCAAAAAAATAAATAAATAAATAAATTCTTACCCTGACAAATTGATCATTTTTTATAATAAAGTTACATATTTTTAGAGTATCATAATTCTCTGATATTCCACATAATTGGCATGAGTTCGATTGAGAGACCATATTGTTAATAGTCAACAGACATCACAAAACAATAACTCAACTTGACAGTGTAACGTCCATTCGTGTTGAAATGTCGTATATGAATATTGCGTACATTGAAAAACCATTAGAACATGGCAATGATCAATTCATTATCCATCAATAAGAACATGTCTCTCACTAGATTTATATTCCATACCACTTTTGGCAACATCAAATGTCAAGGTGAGATGGGAAGGAAACTTTTTATATTTCTAATAAATATATTAAATACGTTTTTCGCTAAAATTATATATTATTTCCATTTTGGCATGAGTAACTGGGAACCGGTAAACGGGTCAAAGACGCACGCACGGTGTTAGGCCCACCGTCAGCCTCCTAACGGGGAAAGAATGGGATTGATGCTGAAAGCTGTAGCCTTGTGGCTTAGTTCCCTGTTTGCGGTCCCCTGCTTTTTCTTTCACACAATACACCCCACACACTCTGTTATCACTTTTGCTTTCATTAATATATTAGTTTTACAATTTTATTTTCATTTTTTTGAAATAATATGAATCGAACCAGATCACGACATTCAGTTGTCGAAGGACAAAGATGGTACGTTGAATCCATTCAATTTTTATATAGATTGCTAATTCTTAAGCTTTTCGGAAAATACTTCAACATTGTCACGTATAATCGCCATCTTTGCCTCTATTTGAATTACATTCTCATTTTTATTCGTTTACTCATTTTCAACTACATATTTTCAGTAAAATAATATTTTCCATCACATCAATAACTTTTCCTTCTTTTTCAATTACATATTCATCATCATATCACAAAAAAAAATGCACTCTCATAAAAAAATGTGCATCAAACACACTATTTATTTGATTGTGATTGTCTTAATCCAATGGTCGGGGACATGAACTATTACTCCGGAGAAAAATGAGAATTTTGGTTTCGGCTCGTTGGAATTGGGATAAGCAAAAGATAGTTTCTGTTGATGGAGCACGACCCTTGAAGAATGATTGGACGACCCATAACGGGAGTTGTAACGCTTAACACTTGAAGAACTGATATAAACGAGTGGCAACAAAATTTGAGTGATAGATCTGTGTTTGCTCCAAAAATTTTACGTTTATCAAAACTAAAACTTATGGTGTGTTTGAACTACATTATTTTAGAATAATGTATTTTGAAATAGTAGATTGATGAAAAATGTGTGGTTGAAAAAAGAAGGAAAAGTTATTGATGTGATAGGAAATATTATTTTATTGAGGAATATGTCGTTGAAATGAGTAGAAGAATGTAAATAAAAATTTTAATGTGTACCCAACATTGGCTTAAAATTTTTTAAAAAAAGTTAATTAATTATTTAAGTTTAATTGTCAACAAATGTGGATGACACATGTGATCTAGCAGTGATTTTTGGTTTGAAAAAGATAATATTTTAAAGGCTACCTAATTAGCATTGACCAAGCGACCAGAAGTCGTCGGATTAACTTTTCCAAAAAAAATAAAATACTCCATTTAATGACGTTGACTGCACATGATTAATATTTCTAATAAATAAACTATAAGACCATATTTGATTGGACTATTTTTTTCGCTGAAAATGAAACATTTTTGAATGTTTGACTGATTAAATTTTTCATGAAATTGATTTTTCATATTTTTTTTGATTTTGAGGAAAAGTTTTTCTCATGAATTTGGTGGGAAAAGCTTTTCTAGAAAAAAAATTTGTTTTTTTTTGTAATGGGAACAAATTTTTTTCTTTTAATGGACAATTTTTATTGAAAACAAAATCAAACGAACACCAAAAGTTTCAAAATTTCAATATTTTCCAAGTGAAAAATTATACCAATAAAAAAATAATTAATTGACAATTCCCACTAAAACAAGTTCTAAGCAATTCAATTTTCTGAAATTTACTTTCTTTCCACTAAATTTCATTCTTCCAATCAACAGTACCCTAGGGGAAAAAGGAAAAATTAGGTTGAGCACTTCTCGAATTTAGAATGACACGTTAAGGTTAGAATTGTGGTCACGTATTGAGAACTAATGGTCACAATTAGTGATAGCAAAAAAATCCGCCCACACCCCGTCCATGCACTGCCCTGCCCCGACGGGTTGGTGGAGTCGGGGCAGGGAGGGGGTGCCCCGCCCCGAAATGCTCCAAACCCGCCTCGTGACGAATAAAAAGAAAATAATTAACTACAAATTTTTAAAAAAAATAGTTAACTAGAAATTTTTGAAAAAAATAATAAATGAGGTAGAAAATGGGGTAAGCCAGGGCCCCGAATCTGCCCCGCCCCGTCTAAGGCGGGGCGGGACGAGGTGGGAGAGTGGCGGGTGGGGCACCCGCTCCATTGCCATCTCTAATCACAATTGCTTTGTAACTTCAAATGCAATTAAGAAATTTCGAATTCCAAACAATGCAGCTAAGGTCACGTCTAATTTAACAATAGAGATCAAGTTCGGAGAATTCAAGATCTCAAATAAAAATTATAAGTATGATGGACTACTTATACCTAATTTCATAATCATGTTATAATGCAGTGAGTGTCACACGTAATTTAAAAAGAAAAAAATTGATACGTATCTACTCAAGAACATAATGGACAAATCGTAGTGGAATTTCAGAGCAACATATTCAAGAGAGAAAATTGAAATTTAATTTAAAATCACAGTTTCTGTTAATTATGTTTGATACAAAAATATTACAACTTCATTGGGAAAAAAAATCCAATTAATGTAAACAAACATTGAGTGTTTTTCTTAGCCCTGTCAGAAACTCTAAAAAACTCTGACTAAAATTTAAGTTAAAATCAATAATTAATCTTTATCACACATGTTGGCGACCGACCTCCGAGGTCGACAAAATACAGTTTGAGATGTACCGTAAGTCTTTGCTAATGTGAGGTCAACTCGATTATGTAGTTTATCAGGATCAAATGGAGCATAATGACCGATATCTTGTTACATATTGTATAAACTATCCACAAATAAGTGACACCTAGCAGATCTTACATCATCGCCTACTATTCACACCAATGGAAAGCTATAGCTTCTCTCACTAAATAATTCATTAATTGTCGGTGACCACATATGAGATTAACTCATAATGACCTGATAGGCAGAGCTCTTTGACCAATCCAAACGTGACAGTGACCGTACTTTCTCAGCTCGGCAGTGTAGCGACATGATGGGTAAATGAAAGGTACATGTAGAATTTTTCCTATAAAGAAAGGGAAAATAAGAAAAGAGAGGGGAACGAACTTGACATTACAATTTCTCTTGACTTGGTCATATTTCAAATATCCCCTTCACAAGGAGGAAGAATTTGTGGTGTTAAACACTTGTAATCTATTGATTTACAATCAATCGAGTTCCTACTTTCATCTTAAGTTAGCTTGAATTTTATTTACATATTTTTCAACATCACAATACATTTTATAAGATCTATAACTTTTCAACCATGCATTTTATCAATCTTTATCAAAATTTGCTAAAAATCTCGTTTTAATCTTTGATAAACATGGGTTTAATATTGCAAGGGAGCACGGAACATGCCTAAAACTGGGTTTTGCTATTTGTTGGACCATGAACTTTCTTTTTCTGATTGGGCTGCGGCCTTTGGGCCTTTTGTTTTTTGTACTTGTTACTTGTTAGGCGTTGGAGTGGGTGTGCGCCAAAAAATGAGTTGAGCTCGTGCCTCTAGCTTTGGCTCGAGGGAGAGTGCAAATGAAATTTAGCCACCGGGGATTAAAATTAAATATTTAGTAAATTTTGATAAAATATATATTTAAAAAGTTATGAGTTTCACGAAATACGTGGTTCAAATTAATCGTCGACTTTCACTTAAATTAAATTCTAGATTTTAATTCATACCAGACGAGGATTTAATGTGTGCAACAAGAAGACAACTCTCACGTTGTTAATGGGCATTGGGGTGTAATTTCCACAACAATTATATCATAAATTTTGTCTTCTTAGACGACGAGCCATTTCTTTTAGCATGTTTCGATTAGTAATGTTATCGATAGCATATAGTGACTCTTGATTTATCACAACTAAAATTAAAAGAATCACATAACGGTATTTAATTTATTTATTTTTTTATAAAAATGAAACTCATATAAAATATCTAATGTCGGTTATATCGACGGAGAAATATGAAGATTAATCTTTCAGTCCTTAATTGGTGGATATTAAAATCAAATTTTTAGTAAAATATGACAGAAATAAATGAAATGTGTGGTTAAAAAGTTATGGCATCCATAAAATATAAATAAAATTAATTATCGATTTTGACTGAAATTGAAATATCTTCCAAACATGGGCTTATTATAAATTGAAGTGAAATATATCAATCGCAGTGGTCTATTTTACTAGAATTCTCAATTAGAACACTAGCAAACAATGCAATGTAAGAACATTTTATTTTGGGGAAGCCAGCTCAAAACTAAATTAATTTGGTTTAATTTAATGTTTAGCATACACGTACATGTACTTTTTCATGGTGAATTTATTTAAATTGTAATATTTATGTTCTCAAATATTGAGCTCTTCCATGTCAAAACGCCTTGTGGATTTACCACGCTCACCATTATTATTATTTAATTGTCATGTCAAATTTTGTCAATAATTTAAATATTGAAAATGTTCAAACTATTTACCTCAACATCTTCCCACAAAAGTGAAATCCCCCCAATCTATTTTAAATTTGATCCAAGAATGTAAAATTTAGTAGTTTTGAGTTTATCATCTATAGTCCACTATTTCAATTTATTCAATTATGAAATAAACTCATTCCTTCCTACACAATACTTTACTTAATTCACGTGGTCATTATTTATCAAATTTCACATGAAAAAAGCAAAAATTACAACTAATTCACACGAGCACACGAAAATAAAATATTTTTATTATATTATTTTTTTGAAATTTTTGACATTTTTTTCCAATTTTTTCATTCTTTTTTTTTTCAAGCAATAAAAACACACAAAAACACATAAAGGAAATGAAAACTCGTGTTTTCAGACAGGGATAGCGATGTCGTTTCTTAATATTAAATTAAATAATATTAAAAAATTTCAATCTATATATAAATGCACTCAAATGTGAAAATTATATATTTATATGAAAATATAATTTAGTACAATCCGAAATAATAATATAAAATACATAATACTATATCACTCTATAATTATAAGTTCACACAAATGTGTTTCTCGAAGTCTCATATTTTGAAACCGCTGCAAGAGTGCCTCATTCTCGACTTTTTGGAAAATCTCTTCCTGATATGATCCACGAGTCGAGCCCGATGAAACCAAGTACAGGATGAGACCCGTTGATTATCGAAGGAGGACCGATTACGCGGTTGAGGGCAAAACGGGTAAATCAAGCTATGTGATTACTTGTGCAAGTAACGATGGACGATGTCATGATCTACACGAAAAAAGAGGCAAGTTTCATGTTGGGGTCGAGGTCGGTATCGGATTGGACGAACTTGATTCAAGCAACAAATGAGGAAGTCTTGTCGGACAACTATGCGACTGCATAGTTGTAATTAGCATGCGATCGCATGCCTATTTACCGCAAGCAGAAGGGAAGCTTATGGGATTTCTATACGACCATATAGAGCAAAATCTAGGCAGAATATTTCTTTTTCCGAATTTTTCTTATTCCACTAGGATTCTAATTTATCGCAATCTTTTGTTATTTTAGTAAGTTAATTCCAGTACAATTAGGGTTTTAGACTTGTCCTATAAATATTTGGTTATTATTCATTGTAAGGACATTTTGCCAAATTTATTATTGAAATATATTCGAGGGTCTATTGTGCTTTTCAAACCTTGTTCTTCTTGGAACATTGTGAACTTATCAAGAGAATTCTTATGGCGTTCAACACCNATTGTGAACTTATCAAGAGAATTCTTATGGCGTTCAACACCGAGTGCGGATCACGTGTTGTGTAATCAAGAGATCATTCAGACTTCATTTTTGTTTGGTTACTTAGTTCATTAATTTTTGGTTCAAACTCAAAATCGGGATTATTCTTCGGAGATTTCTTGGGATCTTCAATATCATTGTGGTTTGCGTAATGTTCGTTGCTACGTGATTCTCATAACTTTCTCCACGTGATTTTAAAATTTGATTCAAATTTCAATTTAACACAATTTTATCAAAAATCATAAATTCCCCAATTTAATATTTTCCATTTTCAAAAATCACAATACATTCCTATTAATTTTTAACATCACATATTCTCAAATTTTCAAATAACTCGTAATTCATTAAATCATAAAATACCTAAAAAAATCTTAAAAAAAAAAAACCATTTTTTTTACAAAGAACGAAGAAGAGATTGACCGGAGCAAGCTCGGCATGGCGACGGCAGTTGGCTAGAAGGAGAGGACCAAAAGCCGTGTCCGGCATCTGGAGGCAGGCTGCAACTGGAGCCTGGAGCAGGAAAACGGTCTGGGCAGCAGGGGCGGATTAGATTTACGGTTGAAACTAATTGCAATTGTTCTTAATGTATATTTGTTTTGTAGTTAATGCTAGCGGCTTACAACTTGTCCCCTTGATTGAGTTGATCACTTCTTTTAATCAGAGTAGGCTAAAAGGATGACGATGGTCCTACAGAATTATTATGATAACGCAAGCTGAATCTTACATTTGTGGTTGTTAATCCATATAGTTGTATATATGCTATCTAGATAAAGTTTGATCCACTTGATTGCATTGACGTATAATTGCTCAAGACTTCTGCCAACAAAAAGACTTGCAAACAATAGATCTTGGTACAAAAAAGATTATAAAATGTGTGAACAACAATGACAATAAATAAACTATTATTCTCAATCAATTTGAAGTCAATTGTAGAATACAATCATAAGTGAGAAAATTACGATAATGAAGAAAATAATAAATTATCCGTAGACTAAACATTAAAAATAACGGATACTTGACAATCAAGACTTGTTGATTCGCACGAATATCTAGAATTAATTTTCATTACTAAATTTATTGATTCCGAAGCATACTGAAGAAATTGGGAGAATTTTCACAATAGGTTTTTTTATTCAGAAAAATCAAACGAAATTCACAATATAATGACACCTAATGGCTTATATAAAAAATTTAGTATAGTTCCTCACCTATATAAAACTAGCTAAATAATGCTAAAAAACAATAACACAAAAATCATATAACCACTAATAAAGTGAATACAGCCATCCATTAGAATAAGTTACTTGATCTTTAACATCACAAATGTAGAATTAGGACGTGATTCAAATTTTATTTGTATTGCTATTTAGTAATGCTATTCGAAGTCTATTTGAATATTCTAGTTGAAATTCAATTTGAGAGTTCAGTTAGGAGTTTAAAATTTGTGTTCGATTTAAAGAGCTCAAGATATGGACTAAGGGGAAATTTTGGTACTTTTCCGCTAATTGGCCACTAGCCTCTCCCTCGAGCATCGATGAACCTAAATAGTGCTCAAGCAGCCTATGTATCCGACCCAATACCATTTGATATATTTTTATGCTTTTCAACATTCTTTTTCATCTATAGCTCAATTTTTAAGGTTTTAAACGTTCTTTGTATATAGTTAGCTTTTTATTGTGATTTAGACAAGTTAGACAAATTTATAAATACAAAATCTTTATATCATTTCTCCATAGTTTTAGTTAATCTCCTTTCCTCTGCCAATTATCTTTTATTCTTGTGCATTTTTGATATTTACTTCATATTGTACCATATATTTATTCTTATATTACAACAAACTAGTATCAGAGAAATTTTTTATAACTCTATTTCTAACAACTGATATTAGAGCCAGGTTCGATTAAATCAATAGCTCAGCTTGATCTTTCGTGAAGACAACCCTAAAGTATGTTATTCCGCTTGGAGATTGCAGCACAAAATTTTGGATGGATAGGTAAAGATTTGAGCAGTACTTGCCCAAATGGATTTAGACGATGCATTCTTGGGATTTGACAAAATGCGTACAACTTGGACACTAGAGGAGAAATAACGTAATGATCGAAAATCCCTATCACAGATTCATCTTTATCTTTCAAATACTATCTTTTGGGACATTTTGAAGGAAAAGACAGTTTCTGCATTGTGATTGAAATCGGAGCAGTTATGCATGACGAAAAATCTAATTAGCAAATTACATTTGAAGCAGCATCTATATTTTCATTGTATGATAGAAAATACATCCCTTGAAGATGACCTAATTGCTTTTTAGGAAATCGTTGCTAATTTGGAAACCTCGAGGTTAAATATGATGAAGAGGATTTGTGTTTGATATCATAGCAAACTGGTATCACTTTATTTTTATCAGAAAGTCTTGTTAGTTTGGCCTAATTTGTCTTTCCTTACCTCTTCCGTCGAGAACTTAACTCATAAACGAATGAAAACATCTTTAGGTTTACTCAAGACTGTACAAGGTAAACACTTAGCCCATGTTTGGTCTCCACTAAAATAATAATTCATTTTTTCTCTATTTTTATCAGCAACACATTCTCAAATAAAATAATATGAAACTTAAACTCAAAGTTTTTCCTTCTTTTTTAACCATACATTCTTTTAAAAAACCATTACGCCAAAATCATGATCCCAAAAAACTCATTATAATAGATATCAAACAGGGGCTTTATTGTCATTGTCTTAGTTTTTCCTCAATTGGTATCATCTTACTTTTTGCAAATAGCTCTCAAATTAACTGTGAACAACTGGATATCATTATAACGCTTTAATGAGTGATTTCCAATTGCATCTTGATTTCTTAACTTTCGGCTTTATATTATGTCACTATGTAGCTGAGGGGGGATAAACAGTAATTTATGCGAAGGAGACTGTTGGAAAAGATTGCAGTCGAATCACATCATGTCTTGCAAGAAGAATGAACAAATTAATTAATACAAAATGCTGATTACATTGAGAATTAAGAAGAATAAGATGGGCGACATAAATTAGAGGATCAACCTTTAGTACTAATTTTTGGATCTGCTGATTTTTTATAAAGATTTTCGTTCCAAATTTAGAACTTTTTTTTTTTTTCATCATATAACGAGTTTTGAACGTAGGAAAAAGTTATCGAAAACAATAGAATTAAAGCTGTCTGGCACTATTAGTACTGTGTTAAGATATAGAGAATATTGAATTACACGAAAATACTTGACCAGATTGTTGATTTTGAAATAGTGGTAAAAAAAAAAAAAAAAAATCTCACATCTAGCAATTTCTCTTCTTGGTCCTGTTCAGCATTGACTTAGAATGGTGTTTGGTGTAGATTAAAATCAGAATTTAAGTGGATTATGATAAAACTTTTTGAAATGTGTGGTTGAAAAGATGTGGTAAATATTAATTGTTTGATTTTGACTTAAATTAAAATCAGATGAAAATCTGGCTCAAATAGGCCCTTCGTGAGTTTAGGGAGAAGAGAAATGGCCAAATGAGATGAATTTGGTGATGATTAGGTCAAACATTTAATGAAATTCTAGTCCGTATCATCCAACAAATCAAACATGTTACTTAAATTCCTTTGAAGGCGATGCTTGAAATTGATGAGTACTGACTACCTACTTCATGTCATTAGTTCTTCCCCTCTTAACTAACATTGCATTTCTTATTTTAATGAAAAAAATTATTTCAACAAAAGACGACTATACTGGACAAACCTCGAATTGAAAGGCTAAACTTGTTTGAGAAGTGTTTATAAATAGTTTTGTTTGTAAATAGATAGAACTTAGAAATATGTATTGAAAAAGTAAGTAGTATTTGTGAATATCACAAAATATTTTGAATGGAAATTGGTTCGAACATTTTCATGACGTGTATAAACACTTGCCAAACATTAACATATGCTAATTATTAGAGTGAAAGAATCCTAGACAACAAATACTAGTCTGATATATGGTGAAACTTGAGAGCTTATATGACCCCGGGCCATCTCATGAGGACCTACCATATGTAGGGAACCTACTCTATATTAAAGGCTGTAGATAAAGAATCTGTGTGCGCGTTCAATACCCAATATTCATAAGAACTTAGCAGTATAATAGACAAGAATATTTTAATTTCGTTTTGTCTTATTTTTTAGTATCCAATGTTGTACGTGTTACTAAACATACAATAACGTCAAAAATACAATGAAAGTTTCAGTTGACCCTGGCGACTGAATCCCAATGAACAGTGGACATAACTATAACGATTGTAAAGTTGCGAAATTTCTTGTCACATAAGTTATAACTGGCACGAAAGGTTAAACTATGTGGGTACTATCTCAGAGAGAGACTCGATGGAACATAGATGAAGATACAAATCGTATATTGTAACATAGAGTGAACTGTGAACTGTATGATTGATGGATGAAATACATTCACAACCAAGTATATGCATACCCTAAAGATGAAGTCTATCATGGATCAGATATCTGGGTGTGGGTCTTTCCTTTGCTGCTCCCTCAGGCCTCATCTCTTATTTCATCAACTGGATAATATATATATCGTAATGAAACACACTTGTGGGGCCGTGTATTGATTTTGACAGATAATTGCCAACTGAGTTTCATAGTCCCACCATCCCACATGCCCTTTTAACCTATTTTAAACCCATCCTCTGCGTTTCCCTATTTAAACACACATATCTCATTCAACTGCAGGAAAAGAAAACATTTAGTTGTGGTGATTATTTGTACTGTGCTACATTTACACCACAAAATTCTTTGAGTGCACGACATACACACAAATATATGGAAGCAACTGTGGAAGTAGAAGATGATGTTTTCTTTGCAGACTTAAGCAAACAAATCTCTCTTCTGATCATGGATGATGATGAAGACTCGCTTCATGATAATTTTCCATCTGTAAATCAGGTTCTTCATTGTTTACTCGTTTTGTTAATCGTTCGATATAAGAGAGGCCACGTCATATATACGTGACATTAATTTGTATATATAAAAGAATTAAATAATTTTCGCTTCCTACTTCTCTCAAAGATATCGTTTCTAGCTAAAGGTGTTGCCGTGCTTCTAGTTTCCATTTGGGTACAATTTATTTACAATAAATACAGTATGGTACTCACTGGGTGAGTCTCACTCTGCCTACAGGCATGGGCTCATCTTGTTGGACTTTTTGACCAAGTTGAAGATTTTGCTAAACCAATCGTTTCTCTGTTTTTGAATATTTTCAGGCCTTCACTCAGGCAATCCATCCAGCTACTCAAATGCCAGTTCTTCACCAGAAGACATGCACAAAAGAACGTAAAGGGACTGGGGTTTTTATTCCACGTTCTTCTCATCAAGGAAGGAAGAATAGGCAGGAAAGACATGCTAAATTCCACAGGCATTGTGATATCTCGAAAGGGCTTCCTCATGTCGCTTACAATAGAAATAACAATAACGCTCCCATACGATTCACTTTACCCTAGAAAATTTCAATTATGCCACTATTTATTTGCTCCCTGGATGTGTACAACTAAATAAGGAAAGGATATTTAAGAATACTAAAATGATTGCGCGCAAAGAAATTGGATTGATTTGTGCCTCTCTTGTACTGGAATTGTATCATTGTTTCTTAGGCTGAATATATAGACTTATAGTTCATGTTTGGTTTAACTAAAAAAGTTGATAAAAAATTTAAGTGAAAGTTAACAATAAAAACTGTTAGGTTTTTAGTGTTGGCAATTCTGTGGATAAAAAGACTAATTTGTAATGTGTTGTGAAAGTCAAGACATAGGGTGCAAATCTTATAAATTAAGTTATGATGTCTAGGGTTTGAGCATGAGAATGGGAGAAACACGGTATCGCATTTTCGCTAGCCTATTGCCTTGACATTGCTCGAGCAAGAAAAACAGAATCCCCGTCGTTCGCCTGTCGCCTGGATCTCGCTCGAGCAAGAGGTTGTCGCTCACCTATCGTCGTGGTTTCGCTCGAGCGATAGGTTATACGAAAAACCCCAATTTGCATTTTTAAATAGATTTTTTCGGTCCGTTCAACACAATTACTCTCTCGTATAAATATTCAAGTCATTGGACGAAGTTTTAAGGTGGTTTTCATTATTTTCATTGCCTTATCTTATTCTCTAAAGATCAAAAAACTTTCATTGTGATTCATCCTTTATTCTTGAGCTCATATAACCACCTATTAGGGAAAAAACGTCGAAACACCACCTACTTCCTTTTGGTCATATGAAGGTACTTTCTGAGTTGAATTTCAAAGGTTTCTGGAAGTTGAGAGACTCACAAGCGCAAGAAGAGCACAAGGCCTTGGAGCAGGTTCTTAGAATTTCAGTTTCTCCGTCATCATTTTGGTGTTCGTTATTTATTACTTTTTTATTACAAACTGTGGTAATTCAACTTAAGATAATTGGATTATTTGTTTAACTATTTAGAAACAATTAAAAGTGACTTATTGCTTGTTAATTGTATTATTCAGCACGTAAGATCAAACTTAATTAGTAAACTATGTAATTTCATTTGGTATTAGAGACTAAATTCGAATCCTGACCTTAGATTTATAGATCAGTAATTTATTATTCGTCCCGCCATATTTTGATGGCAATAAATATACTTATTGGAATGTTAGAATGAGAGATTTCCTAAAATCTATGAGTGAGCGAATTTGGTTAAGTGTTGTGAATGGTTGGGCTGTACCTAGTTCTACGATTAATAATGAAATAATTCTCATTCTCATTGCTAATTGGACTATGACGAACTTAGATGAATGTAACTGAAGAGTAAATCTTTACATGCCTTATTTATGGCGGTATCCTCGAAAGAGTTTAGAAGAATATCTATATGTGAGGTGGTCAAAGAGGTTTCAGATATTCTACAAATTACACATGAGGGAACTCGGGTTGTTGGAACTCGAAATTGCAAATGTTGACCACTAAGTTTGAAGAGATTATGATGAAAAAGAATGGTACTTTTGATGAGTTTTATGCGAGTTTAAACAACATAGTGAATTCTAGTTTCAACCTAGGTGAGAGAATTTCGGAGCCTAAGATTGTATGAAAAATTCTTAGATCATTACCTGAAATGTTTAGGCCTAAAGTCACGGCTATAGAGGAGAGCAAAGACTTAGATTCAATTAAGATTGAAGAGCTGGTTGGATCTCTCCAGACTTATAAGCTGATATTTGATAATCCCACAAACGATAGGTCATGGCCTTAAATACTTTGAGAAATAGTCATAAGGAATCTTCGGATTCAGATTCTCCTAATGACGATGAGTTAGCATGCTTTGCTAAAAGAATTTCGAAAAATGTTTAGGAATAAACAAAAACCTCAAGAGAAGCATAGAATTGGTCCAAGTGAGTCTAGAAGGAATTCTAAATTGTGAGATGTCATAATTGTTGGGATTTTGGTCACGTTAGGAGTGAGTGCTCTAACAGTAGAAGAATTTCGGATAAGGCTGTGAATGCTACTCTCCCTAATGACGAGTCTAACTCAGACAATTAGAGTGAGAAATCCACTCAGGATGAAAGTGGAAAATATATTGCTTTTACTACGAGAGTTAAGGAATGATCTCACCAGTAGAGTGAAAGAGAAGAGGAATTAGATAGTTATGAGGATTATGATGAAGAGTCTAAGAGTGGAGATGATATTCAAGAGGTTTATGATAAGATGTATGAGGAGAGTCTTAAAATTCTAACTAAAAGCAAAGCATTGTGTGTGAAGAATAAAGAACTTGAATTGAAAAATGAGAAGTTAGAAGCGCACATTAAGGAATCGACCCTAATTCTTAGTGGAGTGAAATCACTGGATGAAACTTTAGAAACTCAGGTTAAGAACCTCACTAGTGAGCATGAAAAGTCCTCTAGGAGAGTCAACTAGTTGACCATTGAGAAAGAGACCTTAGAAATCCAGATTAAGAACTTTCTAAGCAATCTAGAATATTCTAAGTCTCAACGATTTGCCTTCTCTAATGGTTCTAAAAAATTAGATAACATTTTAAGAATGTGCAAGCTAGTTGGAAATAAAGGAGGTCTAGGTTTTAAGGAAAACAATGCTAGTATTTCTAAGACCGCGTTTGTCCCTACAACTGATCAGCCCAAACATGTGTCTAACACCCGATATCAAGGATAAGTGATTTGTTAGATAGGTGTCTACTAGACAGCGTATGACCCATCAACATAAGAATAGATATCGTCAACCACATACCTTTAATCCTAGTTTTATCCCTACATGTTTTTATTGCGGTGAGTTAGAACACATTAGGCCTATGTGTCATTATTTTCTGTACAGAAATAAAAATCAGAACTTAAATAGAAATAAGAATCGAGAGTTTGTTTGTCAGATTGACTATCTTATTAATCAAGTAAGTAAATTGATCAAGTTAATGACACAGATAAACAGAAATATTCCTGTCACCGAGCAAGTTTAGGAAAATACAAGTGATTTGAAGAATTTTGAAATAGATCACAGTACTCGCAAGGGTAAGAGCTTATGCATACCTAACTGGTTAGTATTTTTGGTGCATGCTCGCTCTTTATAATTGTGTGACATTGATTTATGCATGCATCATATTTGTTTATTTGTTTTCTAGGTAGAAAACTCATGCATATTCATGTATCATCTACATTACACACACTATGTTATTGTTAGTGGGACTCAATCGCGTGTGAGATTTGGGAAGGCAATCACATGTTAATAAGGTGACTTTGAATATGAATTGACCTTATTTATTAAACATAAACTCAAGTTTATCTTTGATAATAAAAAGCTCAATATTGTATGTTATTCTTCGAAGCCTATTTAAGGCAAGGATATTTAAGAATATTTAAATGATTGAGCGCAAAGAAACATGAATTGATTTGTGTCTCTCTTGTACTGGAATTGTATGATTGTTTCTTAGGCTGGATATATAGACTTCTAGAGTTCATGTTTGGTTTAACTAAAAAAATTGATAAAAAAAAATTTTAGTGAAGGTTAACAATAAAAACTACACATTTTATTGAATTCACATATTTTATTAATTCTTAAACCATACATTCCTCAACCAAAAAAAATGAAATAAGGGCATAGTCCAACCTTGTCATCTTCGTTCAATGCAATAGATTTCTCAACAGGCTGAAAAAGAATGCATATTTTACTATTGTCTATTGATTTGTAACCCTCCATTTGGGAAAAAATTATAAAATGTTTAATTTATAAATAGATAGAATGAGTGGGGAATAAATGAATATTAATTATGTATTTATTAAAATGTGTGGTTTCAAATGAAATTTAACTAATTATAAATGATTTATAAATTTTACCGAACATTTATGTTTGGGAAGCATTTATAAACGGTATAAATATAAATAGATAGAAATAAGTGGTGGATAAATACATATAAATTTCTCAAAAATGTGTAAATGAAAATGGCTTGAGTGTTTATAAATAATTTATGAACAACGCCAGATATAGGCCAAATGAATTGTTGTGTATTATTGAAGAAATATATATAAATAAATTTGTTTCGTATCTCACAAACTAAAAATTAATACTGAAACTTCACAAATCAAGGTTTTTTTTTCTCCTAACATATTTTGATAGAAATCATAGCTAATAGTCTCTCACGTGATGTGATTGATCTAGGATAAAACACAATCAATTTCAATTTTGAAAAACTTTGTTTTGTAGAGGTAGAAATGAAATGAAAAGTCAATAATACTCTATAAATAACCTAAATATTTGTAGAATAACAATTCATTTTCTTAATCTAATCTACATCAATTGTACCATTAGGCCTCGTTTGATAGATATGATTTTCTATGGAAAATAATTTGTTTTTTCATTTTTCAACTTTTACACTTGTTTGATAGCAAAATTTTCCCTTGGAACTTTTTTCCACCTTTCCAGATTTTTCAGCTTTTTGAGGAAAAAAAAATTCTTATTGTTTTGGTTGGTTTTGATTTTTCAGATTCTTTTGATTTTTTTTGGCAATTAGAAAAAATTCTAGACATAATGGTAAAAGAATTTATCACTTTTATTGACGATTTCATGCAAAACAAAGTCAAACGAATGGTAGTCGATATGATTTTTTTTTTCCATTTTTTGACAATTGGAACGAATTCTAGGCCCAATGGTAGAACAAATTATGACTTTAATTGACAATTTTCATAAAAAATGAAGTCAAACGGAACCAAGTTTTCAACATTTTCAGGTAAAAAATTATACTAATCAAACACAATTAATTATAATTCTCAGTAAAATAATTTCCAAACAATTCAATTTCTTGTAAAATATTTTCTTTCTACACATTTTCTACATTTACAATTAAACGGACCATTAGTTTCTTAAGGTAGCTTACCTTAAAACTTTCAACTAGAAAACAATTCTACCGATCAAATTAAGAAACCATGTTATGCTTTAAGGAAATTTCAAGATTAATGCAAGAACACCTCAAGTTAGCATCATCAATAGATTTTAAGCTTTTCAGAATCAAATAAAAATTCAAAAATATCGTCATATTTATGAAATTGTTCAAATATATTTTATAGAGATGATAATGCTTGATCTATATAACATTGACCCTGAAAGATTTTTCAAACACGTGTCAAATTTTCAGACAAAGTCTCGTCAACTTGTTTCTTTAAATGTATAACAGGTTTTCACAAAATATCGTTTCAATTTGTAATTTATTTGCAATCTCTTCAGCATCAATTATAGTTTATTCAAACTCAATTTCTCTATAATTTTTGAAAAAATGAAATAAGTCCCTTTAAATGGTCTATAGCAACTTTAATATGAATGTCTTCTATTTGTAAATATTTGTTTATTCTGTTAATATTATTCAATACTTCATACCAAATAATCATTCTAAGTAAGAATTCAAAAAATAGATAACTTATTTTTAACTTTTCCTAAAATTAAATTAATTTTAAGATAAACTTTATAAGCTTAGCTTGAGAGATTTCTTTAAATTTTTATTATTTTTTTGCATTGACTTTTTTCAGATTTTGTTAGATAGCAAAACACGACAAACTATAGAACTAGGTAATAGTTTAAATTTTAGGCCCATTTTATTTCTTAAAACAATGGGTGTGAAATGTTTGTGGAAGGGACCATTGTCGACCAAAGAGCTTGAAATGTGAACAGATGACACAACTAAAAAAAAAACAAAAGGAAATATTTTGTTGAGCTTTTAAATTTTTTGGGCCGGTCCGGGCCTAGGAAATTGCTACTGGGTTGGGCTTTTTAAATTGCTTTAAAAGACAAGTTGTTGTTCATGCCTTTGCTAAAATACTATTTTACAATTTGGTTTGGGAATCTTTATTGTTTCTAAAGGGGTTCATTCTTTCTTTGACTACAAGAAACATGATTATAAATGAATTATTGTGATGGTATAAATTTACTATTAATGATTCCCATCATGTTACCCCAGTGAATTACCCGTACGATTGATTTCATTTGACAAAATGTTGGATCGAAATGATAGCCAAGATCCTCAGAGATTCTATTTGTTTTACAATGAAAAACTGTTACAAGTAATCTACAAAGATAATCATTTAGTTGCTGGTTGTTGAAGTCAATATAATTGTTAGATTCCATAACTTCTGAATAAAGCATGGAGGAAAAATGGTTTTATAACTTTTGAATAGAGCATGCAGCGAAAAGGGTTTTCTGGAATCCATTCCAGAAATTTTGGGGCTTCTTCATTGTGAACCTTCATCATTATAATATTACATGTTACTCTCTTCTCTAAGAGAAATGTTTAAGGAGAAAGTTAACAATATCGGCGACCCCAAATAGGAGTTGCTTACAAGTTTATAAACACAAGTGTTTTAAAAAGCGCGTCTAGACTTTGTCAAGGTTCTACCTATATGCGATGTGAGGCTTAAATACCAAGTCAAGTGACTTGAAACTTTATTTAACGGTCAACGGCAATTGTTGACCGCTAATACGTGCGATTATGAGAGTCTAGGCGTGCATTATTATATTTTTTATTTATTTATTTTTTTACAATTCTTTTGAGTTAAAAACTTAAAAATTGATTTACATTTGAAATTTATATTTTTGTTGAAAATTTTTGAAAAAA
>CAIGRL010194302.1:0-14102 GCA_903798325.1 Fraxinus xanthoxyloides | reverse complement strand
GCAGACTATGCTCAAAGTCTACTTACATACGACGTCAAAAGGCCAACCAAATCCAGTTCTTACATTGCTGAGTTAGAAGTTGACATTGTTAATTGACCTATCAAGAATTTGGTTCCTAATTGTTCATTGAACGATTCATGGCTAGACACCGTGGAAAAAGAATTTATGTAATGAATTTTAAATATTTTTAAGTACTTATTGTCTCCCATGTGTTGCTGATGAGCACAATTCTCCTTAGGAATGTAGATGGTAACAGAAGTTGGTGGTATATATAAATGTGTGTGTGTATACTTCAGCTCATAAAATCATATAGAATCAGAAGGTAAAAATATATTCTTCAGAATTGCAAATATGATCAATATTTTCTCTCACGCAAATATTGTCGAGTAGTGCCGTGTTAGATATATATACTGAAAGGGCCTATATGAAAATATTTACTAAATGCATATAAAAAAAAAAAAATTATGAGTAGAACAGAATCCGAACCATCCAACCGATGGTTCGGGTTTGGATTTTATTCCAATAGTTACAAGGACCCCGAATGGTTTGAATTAAGAAATACGTGAAGTATAATGATTGGTTTCGGGTATTGAAATATCCAAATTGAGACACCCAATGCTCAGGCCTACCTTAGACCAAACACGAGTAACAACACACTGTAGGTTATTTAGACTTTTGAGTATGTCCACACAAGCCAATTAACTAGGAAAAGTGATGTTTAAATTTTGATTATTTTGTTCATTATATATAAGTATATTATATTCAATAAAATGTATTTTCTTCTAAAAAAGAAATAAAAGAAACTCAAAATCTAACATAAACAAACCCTAACACTTATTTTCTTCCATTATCATTCATCTTTTTCATTATTTCATCAAGAACACGGGACTATTGAATTCATCATCTATTTCGAGAGGTTAGCTATTACAAATTGTTTATGTTTTTATCTCATAGCTCATTATTTTGTAAATGTGAATTGCAACATGGTGATATTAATTTCTAATTTTTGATACTATTACTCGTTGATTTCTTTGGGTTTTGAATTTATTTATTTTTTACGATAAAGATATATGGAATCATTCACTAAATGTGACCGATTCAATAGTTAATGAAGTATTGACTTATTTATTTTCAAAAGACATTGTCATGGAGAATTAATTATCGCCACTAATGTTTTAGAATAATTTCATCCTAAAAATATATGAAATAATTATTTTCAAACGTTCCTGGCAGTTCCTAATGAAATGGTTGAATAGTTTGTTTCGAATTGTCGGGCCCCGACATTTAAACTGACGAATTTGATAGTTTCGAAACTGTCGGGATACACAATCTAACTATCGAATTCGATACTTGAGAACTGAAAACCTTGATTAGTTGTTAACAACATTTGATGGTATTCAATGTCGATATATTGATTGTCGGATTTCTTACAGTTGCAATCCCAACATTTTAGGTATGAGTGATGATTTGAGATTCATCATCTCTTACGGGGGAAATTTTGCAAATAGAGACGATGAATGGAAATGGAGAGGGGATAAAACTACTTCTATTTTAGTGCCGACAAATATTACGGTAGTCGAACCTTCTTTATAGTTGAAGGAAAATCTCGGCATTCTTGATCCTTGCACTAAAATCGAATTGAAGTTCAGAGTCCTGAACTTGAATATACCTCTGCTTGAAATATGCGAAGATGAAGACCCGAGTTGGTACATATCGGTTCATAATGAAACTGCTATATGCGTCACTGTTTTGAAAGTCGAGCCCCCAAGTCTTGGTATTGCAATGACTACAAATTGGCCGGATCGTTTGTTTGTCGTAGGAGATGTTCACCAAAACGTACAAAATGATAACATAAGTCATCAACATAATATCTCCACGTAATAGGACCACGTGCACGGACCCCAATGTAACGCAACTCACTTAACGTTGCTCTATGTAATTACGTTGTTTTGTTTGTTAATCTACATGGTCTCCTAAGCCCTATCAGTGGCATCCTCTCATCTTACATGTGCATTTTCGTTTCATTATTGCTCGTACATATCGCATGTGATCATCTATATCCTCACGTCGATTTACTGTTTTACGTGTTGAAACCAACATGACATTGTTTGCGGCATACCTCGACACTTCATCTGTCGACCCCAATAGATAGTCTCTGTATTTCTTAGCAATTCAAACAGACAACAAATTTTTACGGGGCAAATGGTATAGAAGGGACATGCTTGCCCTCGTGTTTCATTAATGATCATTACGAAATATGTGCAAAACCATGGTAAGTATAAGATAGAGATAAACAAGGGCTCCACGAATTAAACAAACAAAATTTCAGCATAACACAAGATGTCGTTCCAGACAAATTGTTTATGTCGTTCTCGACGGTTCGCAAAGACACTATCTTTGTAACACATCCTAACACAACGAACTTCGTGGTTCCTCCCCTATCAGCCCCCCATTCATCCCATAGTAAAAAATAATATACATACTTAATGAACAATTCTCTTCTTACACAATGATATCCCATCACTACCCTACTCTTCGTTGCACACGGCTTCCCTATCTCAACCACTGTCATCATCATAGTTCCTTGCACGTTGAACCAGAGTTCGTATGACTTTTCTGTTGGTATGCTTCTGAAGACAAGCTGTTGGATAAGATGTGCCGAGAATATCCGTATGGAACGTCAGCCAATAAGCTAAGGCATGACTCGCGGAAGTCGTGGCGCTGTCGCTCATCAAAGTGCTCCAACACCCTGGACACGTACTTCAGGTTGCTTTGTTAGGATATGAGTGCACACAACCTTGAATCTTCTGAAACCATGAATTCGAACTCCATTGACTCTACAATGTACAAGAAGGCGAAAAAGTGTCAGGTAATGATTTGGTCACAAGTGAAGAAGCCAATACATAGCAGAGTTTTCAGTTATAATTTGATCCAGAAACACAAACTAAATCTACTACATGATATGAAGAGAAATTGAACCTTATTTAATACAATACGGTCATCATATGCTATTTGCTCTCCTGAGTTATTTACTACTCATTCGGGCTTTAAATATAAAGGTACAAACCAGCATGTTTACCATCCACCAGCGTAACAACGCTATCAAGTTTCGCATCATTAAAAACCTAACCCTCTACAGATTGCAAACAATTTTTGCAAATCTTATCATTTTATTTCTTAACGACTAATAATTCAATTTCGCAAATCAAGAGCTTTTGTACCTATACTTCATATAGCTATTTTAGGGTGAGGATACCTTGCAAACAACACCGAGTTGATTTCTTGTGCTATATGATTTCCACCACAAACGTAAAACTTAAACATCAACGAGGGCATGAATACCTATATAACACAAGTTCGGACTTAGGTTATTTACATATTTGATTTACTCCAAGAGGTAGGGTGTAGGCTCCCATATTTTATAAAAACTACTTAATAGAAATATTTAAGCTACTTCGGGGGTGGCCGAGCTTTAGTTGGTATCTAAGGACAGACAATTTCTAATTATATTATAGAATTCTGTAAAACAACTTATACATGCAACTTAAACATGCATTTCTAATTACTTCTACATAGTACACATTCATGACTTAATTATAACACACAACTGATACATGCAATTTTGATCTCAATTCAACTCAAATAATCTTTTTCTCATTTAACAGTTTGTATTGACGTTCTTCAAACTTAAAACATCTCAAACAAAACTTATTTAAATAAAGGAATATATTCATCTCCCACTTAGGCTAATAGTGAACTGCCCCATTAGAGTAGAAAAGTCTCTAAAATCTGGATTCAACATATGACAAAGTTTCACTACTTAAGCTAATTGTGCCACATTTTGGAGTTTAGCACATGGTCTCATAGGGAAAGCCATTTGCATTGCAATTGTTTTAATAAAGTGAGTCAACTAACGTTAATTAGTTCATCAAATAAAACATATCAATTATATGTGGCAAACATAGATTTTATAACCTGAGGAGACTCAGCTTATTACTCACAGTAGGTCTTAAAATGTCACACTATGAGACTCAGCATATTTGTATATTCTCATTAAAACCCCTTAACACCGATACAGATATACGTAAAGGGAACACAATAAAATCAAGATACAAGATCACATATACTTGGATTTTAAAATAAGAGATCATACAAAATATAATTTCATTTTTATACATTCGATTAAGAGTCTATTTGATACATAAATCCATATCCATTCCATTAGTTACAAACTTTTGTCCTCATTAATTAAGACAATTAAATTCATAGCAAACATATCTGAAAATGATCGTATTCATTATTTGTGTTTTGTATCATCATCGAAGAGAGCACAAAGGTGAAGAAGCAACAAGAAACCCCAAATTCATAGTAAAAACCACAAAACACTTTCATTAACAATCAAAATCAAACTAGCCCATGTAACATTCTTATTGCAGCTCAACATATTGAATCAATGTAACAACAAAATAAGTGTAATGCTAATCTAAAATCCTAGAAAGTCATTTATCAAAGACATTACTTCACAACAAGCCGAAGTGGGTTCTGCCAAAATATAAATGCGTATCAGAAATTACAAGAAATCAGGGAAAAATAAGCTAGAAGTGAGGTATTCTGTGTTACAGTCTCCAGTGGTGATCAACGGCAAATTCGGTGAGGGCAGCGAGTTGATGATTTCTTCTTTTTCTGGCTAATCGAATCCGTGAGGGGAGTGAGTTCAAGGTTGGTTTGGTGTGTTTTAGGTGGTGGACGTTTTCGAAGTGATCATCGACGGCAACGTGGTTTCCAACGTTCCGAATGTGATGGGAGCTCCCTGAAGGAGTTGAGTTCTTCTCGTCTGGGCGATAGAGTGGTGAGTATAGTGATTTAATTTCTTCCTATTTTCGTCCATTTCATCTTCTTGTTGGTTTTTTTAACTCCAAATGTACTATATTACTAACATTTTGAACAAATTTTAAATGTAGTCAAATCTCAATTAATACTAGACATGTAAGGTATTTAAATTATACAGAGAGGCAAAAATGTCCAAAATTGACAATCTTGCAACAACTTCAAAAGGGTGACATTTTGGTAATTACATAGCTAAAAATTGACATCTAGTGTAATTTCTTCTTATTATTTATTACTATATATATTCTTTAACAGTCACATGGGTTCTGTAGGAATTTAGCCACTGTTTTTCTACATTTAATTATAGCTAAATAGAGTAATGAATAGTGAGAAAATATGAAAAAAATGAAAAGGTATCTGACTTCAATCTATGCATATTTCGTATTTTCCATTATTGCCCTTTACCTAACCCATTTACAAACCCACCAACCACATAACAAATCTCAATCCAACCTTATCTCTCTCCTCAATCAGAAACATTAAAAACTTCAAAGACCAAGAAGCCTTGCCGGAAACTTCCATCTCCGATTGATTTCAAGTGTTCAAGCTTATTTTTCACTTATTCTTATTTTCCCTACGTTCTTATTGGTTATTCCATACCATTTTCAAGTAATTTATTGACTACGACTTCGTATATTGTCTGCAGATTCTCCACCGACGCACACATCTGTTGATTTCGTCAGAATGGACGCCTTCCCCGATCATGAGTGGACCTATCCTCATCACATGGTAACGAACACTTTTATTGTGCACTGTCTGTGCATTTTTGGTTTATGAGAATGTCATAGCATGTTTGCAATCATCTCCCCTGTTTTTGTTCCTACAAAACTATGCAACTGTCATCCCATCTCAACAGCCGTAGAAGACCATGTGGAATCGCAGCCGGAGGAGCCGGTACGTAGAATGGCGAAATGGGCAATGAAATAGCATCAAATTTTCATGGCAGCATGTGAATTGGCTCTTGTGGAAGGTCATCACCACGGGAAATGTTTCACAAGGGTCGGGTGGGAGCGCATTCCATCGCTTTTCAATCGAAAGGCAAACAAGAATTGGACAATCTCCCAACTAAAAATCACGGCAGCAAATGCGATTCAATCACAAGATGTTGTTTGAACTACTACATTGCACTGGCATGGAGTATGACCGAACTGCCGGTAATCTGTGGTAGCTAATAACGAGTGGTAGGATTGAAAAATCACGGTAAACACATCTTCACCGTCAGTACATGGTTTGCCTGTTTTGTTAACTTTGTTCACGAAAGTACTTTGTTGGGAGTAAATGGTTGAGAGGTCATGTGTGCCGTCTTGGTTTTGAGAATGTCATTTTCATGTTTTCCTTGTCTTGGACCACTGTCAGAGGATGCATTGTATTTGTGTCTTGTAATTGTTTGTGATAGCTACATGAACAATGGTTTTGGACATTTTTTTGGTCGCGGGATCGGTAAAGTCGTCTATTCGATGACACATTCGATTCTAGCAAGTATGCTTTCACCCCGAACAAGATGTCACAACGTAGGCTCGGCATGGACGATGATAGCAATGGTGACCAAGTCATTGACCGTTTGCCAATTCCTCTTGAAAGCAGTTCTTCTAGTGACGAAGCAGCCATTGGCAACTCAAACGAATCGAGGCACGATCAAGCAAGCGTAGTGGTAGTAAACGTAAGTCCACGTCACGTTCGGGCAATGGAAAAAAAATATGGGACACGTGCTATATCGACTTCAGTAGATCGAATGGCTGACCTGTCTGCGGAACTGCAGTCATTCACTTGGAGAAATAGTTCAAATGATCTTTCCATGGACGATTGCATCGCGGAGATCAATGCAAATGGATTTGTTGACAGGATCAACGATCTTTTCATGTTCCCTTTATCATTCATCGGCATTCGTGGAAAATGAGATATATGGATGGCTGCAAAAGACGAGGTCGCAAAAGCGCGTTGGTTGAAGTGGTCCTATAATGACTACAAGGAGCGTAAAGTCGGTACATCACGTCGTCTTCCTTTTGATGGGTAGTCGTTTATCTGAACGGTTAGATGTTTACATTTGCTAGTTTGGTTAGTTGTTTAGGCCCCGTGTCATTAGTTTTCATTTGTTGTCCACTTTTACGATATTTCTATACTGGTGCATTTCACAGTGTGTTTCAGACTATGCCAACCTGTTTGCTTTTGGTTTGAGTATGTACTGGCGTTTGAATGGTTTTTACAAACTGTTTGTGCATGTTATGCCCTTTAGCTCTTTCTCGCACTAGATTTTTGACATGGAAAATATGAAAAGGTGATCCATCATGTCTATCAGCTTGACATGACATCAATTTTCATGCAAAATATCTTAAAAAAAGGTTTGATTCCGTGCAACTATCTATTCATGCGTAGTTCACAGACTTTCATTGAGCAAATATCAAAGATACTCTTTAAGCTACCTCCATAAGCAGGTTTTGGCCTTCACTAAAGTAATATTTTCCTTTTGTGTTCTAGGAAACATACAACATGTCACAATATCGTTTTTGACACTGCAACCTTCAACCAAACTCCGATGTGTCTGATACTTCTGACGACGAGGTCGTCAGGCAACAACTCGAAGAGGACATTGAAACTGACTTAGCTATTACCGCATTTCCGAAGATATGGTTCGTGACTATTTCGTCGTTTGAACAAACCAAGATTTCATTTTCCTTTCGTACGAAACGGACATCTATTCATGCTACAAAATTTGCATGCATATCCACAAACATGTTTTCAAGAGTTCAAAATGTACCTACCTATGTTCACTCATTTTACGCACACGCTCCTTACGAATACTGTCTATGAAGCAGTGCTCATATCGACATCTATGAACAGGTTGGAATGTTTCTGTGTATCCTAGCGCACGGGAAAGGATACAAAAAGGTGCAAACACTTTTCGGCCACTCGTTGCAGACGATCGACCACCATTTCAAAGTAGTGCTTCGAGCTGTCGTCACATTCGACGGAAATGTTATCAAGCCCGACCCGAATTACAACCAAGGAGTCGAACATTATCATCCTGACCCTGTTGCATGTCCATTTTTCCAGGTTACAGCAATGAAGCTACATCACCTTTTCCGTATATGTGTCTTTATGTTTTTATTATAATGCAAACTTCCTCAGATATCGAGAAAATTAAAAGTAGCGTTTTATGTGATCATGACTACATTGGACCAATTGATGGTACGCACGTGAGGGCCGTCATACTGCGTCACGAGTGAGAGAGCTTCAAAGGACGCAAAGGAATTCCAACGCAAAATGTGCTCACTGCATGCGATTTTAACATATGCTTCACGTTCGTACTTCCCGAGACAACCGGGAATATGCACGATAGTCGCATTTTGGCTAACGCGATACATAATCTGGATAATAATTTTCCCATTCCTGCTCCTGGGAAGTACTATCTTGTGGACTCTGGATTTGCACATTGACCGGGTTATATGACTCCGTACAAAGGTTCGGATATTCGATATCATTTCCAGGAGTTTCGTACAGTGGCAAAATAAAGCCAGCGTCAAACGGGTAGTTGAAATATTGGCGTAATAAATTAATTCTAGAACCGTTCGATTTCATTTTTCTAAATTCAAAAAACAAAAAAAAAAATAGTTACATATCGTTATGGAATTGTTAACTGTGTTACAGTTTATATTAATACAAAACGAGACGAATATGTGTTAGGAAAATTGAAACGTGCAAAACCGGTTCCATTAAGGCCAATTTCTGGCATGGAAAATTCAAACATGCAAGACCTGTCAATGTCTGACATTGCTGTACAAGAGTGGAAAAATGAAAAGTAAGGGAAAAATCTCACCCACAACTCTTTCGTAAAGATCAAGAATGGTTGAAAAAGTAATGAGTAGACTCATTCAAAGTCAACACAGATTTTTGTATTCTCTTATTCTGCCCAACATTATCTATATCATCTAATTTATTATAATTGGTTATCTGAAAAAAAGGGTTGAATATGCTCGTCCACTTCTGACATCCAGGCTTATTGGCAATTTGTATTCGAATATAAAATCTTTTAAAACAAAAAATTATCAAGTCAATTTAATTTGTGCCCATCTTCTTTCTTATTAGCAATTGGGACAGTATAAATTTCATAAATCAGATATTACTCAACTATATAATCACCTTTTGTTCAATTTATCCTAAATTGGAGTACAACAATCTTTTGATTTTATTCAAAACTAGCATAAACATTTAGTACTACTTTTGTTTTTGTTACTAATCAAAATTGTGATGGAAATAACTTGAACAACCCGATCATACGCATGAAGTTCAATCAAAGCCACCTTAATCGAGTTTTGGAATAAATCCGGACAAAGTGTTTTGCCTTTCACTAGAAAGAAAAGAAATGTGTGAGAATGGGTTGGACTAATCAAGGTCAGATTGCCCGAAAGTTAAAAACTCTACCCAAGCCAATCTTTTGCAATAGTTATGTTGAGTCGAGGACAATTGAGGTCTACGATAAGATATATGAATCGACTTATGTTTTAAAAAGGTTGAAAATGTCAATCCTTGCATGTTTTGACGGGCATTGTCATGCCTAGATGAACCTGGACAACCTCAAAACAATCGATGGAATTAATTCGATTTAATTTACGCATCTAATTTATTTGACATTGTCAACTTATTAGAATAATTGGGCACTCAAGACTTTCCTAGAAACCCACTCTTTGCTCAACCCGTGATTTGTAGTCAACTTGAAAATTACATTATACGCTAATTTTAAGTAGCACACCAAAAACCCCGCCATGCATTTCAACATCCCACGGTAGAAGGGCCTTTCTTGAACTTTTTAGTGTTTTCAGACTATACAATGAACATGTTTTTACATTATGTTTTATTCCATCTCTTGTTGTTACTTCCACTGGCACCGGCAGCACCACCGAACACCACCGACGTCACTAAGAATAGCCACTCTATCGCCGCCAGTGCCACCATCACAAAACCTGGTTGCCCAAGCAAGTGTGGAAACTTAACTGTTCCATACCCATTCGGCGTTGGTGTGGACTCAGGCTGTTCCCTAGGTTCATGGTTCGACGTCAACTGCAGCACTTCATTCGATGATCCTCCAAAGGCCTTCATCGGCACTGGAAACCTCCAGATTCTCGACATCTCCGACAATGAAATACGAATCAAGAGCTGGGTGGCTGCAAGTTGCTACAACCGGTTCGGTACGTTGACCCGTCAGAACATGGCCAACATCGATTTAAACACATCGTCACCTTACACCTTTTCGGATTCCAATAAGTTCACAATTGTGGGCTGCGATGAACTCGCATTGATAGCCGGATCAGAAGGCCGGAATTTCACGAGTGGATGTGTGTCTATTTGCTCGAGCAGCGAGGATTTAATCGAGGGGGAGTGTTCGGGAATTGGTTGTTGCCAGACAGCAATTCCAAAGGGTTTAAAGAAGTATAATTCTAACCTCGGAACACTCAATAATCACACAAATATTACATCGTTTAATCCTTGTGGATATGCCTTTCTTGGAGATCAAAATAGCTATATCTTCCATAAATCAGACCTTTTGGATCAAACTTTTCAAAACAGGACTATTGAAAATATTCCAGTAGTGATTGATTGGGCAATTGGTAATCAGAATTGCACAGTTGCTCAGCAATCAAATGATTACGCTTGTCGTGGGAATAGTACCTGTGTTGATTCTGATACTGGTCTTGGGGGATACCGGTGTAGCTGTTTACAAGGATACGAGGGAAATCCTTATCTTAGTCCCGGCTGCACAGGTATGTCTTTGTTGTTTTCTTTATCTTTTGTTGTACGAGGAAGAAAAAGAAGTTAAAGAGTTCACTTTTCTAGGAAAATTAAGGACTAGTTGATGTGTTTTCTTTGACAGATGTTAATGAATGTGAGAATAATCCTTGTGATGAACACGGAATTTGTACGAATACTCCAGGCAGTTATAACTGTTCTTGTGCGGATGGATACTTTGGAGACGGCAGAAAAGAAGGCCGCAGTTGCATTGCTCAGAACTCTCAGTTTCCAGTTATTAAACTTGCATTAGGTATCATGTGATTACTTTATATAGAACCACGAATTCTTTAAAATGAGCATATTGATCTTGATATACTTCATTTGCTTTAGTCGAGCTTCATACGATTCGTACTAATAAATCAAAATCGAAATTTTGTAGGTATGGGTTTTGGCTTCTTGGCCTCAATCATTGCTGTTACTTGGCTATATTTCAGCATCAAAAAAAGGAAGCTTATTAAACTAAGAGAGAAATTCTTCCAGCAAAATGGTGGAGTACTGTTGAAGCAGCAATTTTCTACGAACGAGGGTAGTATGAACTCGGAGAAGATTTTTACTGCAGAAGAACTAGAAAAGGCCACTAACAATTATGCAGAAGACCGTATCCTTGGTCGAGGTGGTTATGGTACAGTTTATAAGGGACTTTTGAGGGATCACCAAATTGTTGCAATCAAGAAGTCAAGAGTGATGGATCAGAGTCAAATTGAGCAATTTATTAACGAGTTGATTATTTTGACAAAAGTCAACCATCGAAATGTGGTGAAAATCTTGGGTTGTTGTTTGGAGACAGAAGTTCCTATGCTCGTTTATGAATATGTTTCGAATGGTACACTCTTTCATCATATACATAATAGTGCCGGAATGCCTTGGTTTTCATGGGAGAATCGTCTGAGAATTGCGTCAGAGGCTGCTGGTGCATTGTCCTATCTGCATTCGTCTGCTGCAATGCCTATTATCCATCGAGACGTAAAATCTCCCAACATACTGTTGGACGAGTATTATACTGCGAAAATTTCTGATTTTGGAGCATCTAGATTGGTGCCTATAGATCAAACACAAGTGACGACTCTAGTCCAAGGAACTTTAGGATATTTGGACCCCGAGTACTTCCACACGAGCCAATTGACAGAAAAAAGTGACGTCTATAGCTTTGGGGTAGTTCTTGCCGAGCTTATGACAGGTAGAAAACCACTATCCAACACAAAAAACGATGAGGAAAAGAACCTAGCTACGTTTTTCGTCGTGTCATTGAAGGAAAACCGTCTCTTCCAAATTCTCGAGCCTCGTGTGCTTAGAGAAGGGAGTTTGGAGCAACTTCGTGCTCTTGGCGAACTTGTAAGAAGATGTTTAAGGTTACAAGGTGACGAAAGACCAACTATGAAAGAAGTGGCTATGGAACTCGAAGGATTGAGGAAATTTACAAAACATCCATGGGCTCAACAAGAAAACCAGGAAGAATCTGCAGGCTTGATGATTGAACAATCAGATCTCTACACTGTCACAATTAATCGTGATCGTGCCACAGGGGATTCTAACTCAGGACAATACAGCTTGGATAGTCGTATGATGTTCCCGATTCACAGTCCTCGTTGAGTAATTAAGTTTGTTTTTACATAAGTTGTTGACTGCTGCGAATAAAGTGTATTTCGTTAATTTTGATGTTGTACTCCCTTCTTCAGGCCAGAAGCCAAGTCGAGCTCCCTCTTAAGCCTATATTTTGTATGTATGTTTTAATCTACTGCACTGTTTCGGATGGCTCCTTTGATATGTTTCTTCAATATTTTATTTTATTTTTTACTTTTTTGCTTCTGAAGACCAATAAGTTTTCATCTTATTGTTCTTTGTAGTAATTGTATCTATTTAAGGATGGGAGTCTTACAATTCTACACAGCATTGTTCATATTGAAATATGTGGTTGATTAAAGTTGATGAAGTACTATTGGTAAAAGTTATGCTACCCATAAATTATATGATTGAAATTAAATTTTAATAAAAAATAAATTTTAAGAAATGGGGATGACAAAGTCTATTTCTAGTTTCTTAGCTCCCAATAATAAATTAAGTCTTATACTAGAAGAAAATTAAGACCAATTCAATTTAGTCTTGTACAACTTTCCTCACATGCAGAATGAATGTCCTAACGTATATAATTTTCATAAATGAGTGATGGAGAAATTTAATTCAAAATCTTCGTCAGTTGAATTATTTAATCTAAAAATTTCAATAGTATCTCTATTTCACCTAACATATTCTAATTATTTGCATTACATCCTTTTAATTCCTAAATACATAAAATAATGATTTCTGTGATAACACGATCCTTCGTAGTAACTTCATTACATATTACATATAAGAAAATTAGCGTCTAGGTATGAAGCGAAACGTTTTGCCCACTCTTCGCTTTTAGACGTATTTTTTAGAACACTACTATGTTTATCTTATAGATATTTTATTTTTTAATAATTCAAGACTTGGTGCCATAGAATGTAACATGTCTATAGATCTTATTACGTAAAAGGTAGATTGCTCAAGTTTGAAAATTCGTGATTTACTAATCAAGTTTGACCTTACGTGCGAAATTATACAATTAACAAACAACAAGTCACTTTTAATTGTTTCTAAATGATTAAACAAACAGTCCAATTATTCTAAATGGAATTGCCACAGTTTGTAATACGGAAAGTAATAAATAATACCAATATTGATGACGGAGAAATTCAACTGGATAAAAATTTCGGGACCAAGTCAGTTACCTCCACTATAAACAATATAGATTACAGTCCGTTTCTAGCATGGCAAATTCCACTAGTTCCCGCTGTTGTAATTCTTGTAATCTCTAAGATCTGTTCATCAGACTCACAATCTGTTACCATAGATACTATCTAGCCAACATGTTAGATCTCTCGATCAACATAGTGGTATATTTAACCACTGACCGGCAGTTCATGAACCGAGAGGGGGCGGGGGTGGATACATCACACCACGCATGAGTTATGTGGGGACTCCCTTCCTGTGGTAATAGTATCCACTCTATGACCCACCAATATCTAATCATAACTCAGTAGCATGTTATATCTTCTAAAGAACTGGATGGTCTCTGCCCTAACGGTACTATTCCAATACATTCTCTACTTAGATTTTGATTCTTGCATTCGTAACCATTCAGCCAAGCTAGACGTAAAATAAAGTTCGAAAGAGATGTAGCATAAAAGTCGTACTCGATCTCTCATTAATTTCTAATCGCGTTCAATAATTATAATTTCATTTGGCCAAACATAACTAGGGAGATTTTTCAAATTAGCCGGGTCAAATCCGGGTTTTTTGATTTTTGTTAAAAAGTCAATTTTACCCTTAATGAAATGAGGACTTATTTGCAAGATATATCCTTTGTGTTTGAATAGTTTTCAACAATTGGTTTATATTTTTATTTCTTT
>CAIGRL010194289.1:0-10753 GCA_903798325.1 Fraxinus xanthoxyloides | reverse complement strand
TTTTTTTTTTTTTTGGAATAACTATGTTGTTATTTTCTGTAATGTTTATGATCTAAACAAAAGTACTAAAAAAATTGCCTTGTTTTGGTAACCCAGATTTTCATAAATTCACCTAAAACCCTTTCAAAAAACGTGATTATATAGCTCGGTGCTCCCTTGAACATTTAACAGTTAATGGGGAGTTTATAATAACATAGGCAGCTCACAAAATTCTCTTAGTAATAGGTGGAATGTGTGATCAGTGATACAGAGGGACTTATTTGTATTTGCTGCAGATGGTATATAGTTTTGTAACTTTTGTTTAGTTGATGAAATGTATCCACTTCGTCTTTGTCAGTTCTGATTGATGTATTATACTTTCGCNTTTTTTTTTTTTTTTTGGAATAACTATGTTGTTATTTTCTGTAATGTTTATGATCTAAACAAAAGTACTAAAAAAATTGCCTTGTTTTGGTAACCCAGATTTTCATAAATTCACCTAAAACCCTTTCAAAAAACGTGATTATATAGCTCGGTGCTCCCTTGAACATTTAACAGTTAATGGGGAGTTTATAATAACATAGGCAGCTCACAAAATTCTCTTAGTAATAGGTGGAATGTGTGATCAGTGATACAGAGGGACTTATTTGTATTTGCTGCAGATGGTATATAGTTTTGTAACTTTTGTTTAGTTGATGAAATGTATCCACTTCGTCTTTGTCAGTTCTGATTGATGTATTATACTTTCGCTTAAGATTATTGCTTGTGAATCATGAAATCACCCAGGAATGAATACTCTTTTGAGTTCCTATCTGTGAAGCTCCTAGTCTTTTGTTATTAGGAATTCAAGATACCCAAGCAACACAAGTTTTTGTGTACCAGACTAAATTATTCTGATAAATATCTCTTTTATTCAACATTTCTTTTATCTAAACAATATATGCTAATAATGCTATTATTCATCAAGCAATCTCTTTCCATGTCATGTAATCCATCCACACGCTATCATTTAGTGCTGGCAAGCTGCATGTTGCGGACCTTACATCATCACATTTTTAAGACCATGTTATTCAGAAACGGCGTGAAGCAGAGTTTTGTGAGACGTGATGCACTGCCCCTTAATTTATGAATGTGCATTTTCAATCTTGTAAATTTGTGAAGCAGATCCCACATGATATATAACTAGTTTAGTTTTTGTATTATATTAACATCAGGTGGGAGACTCACTTGAAAAAGGAACTGAGCATGAAGACGAGTATATTATGATCAGTGAGAAAGAACTCCTAGTAAACAGGTGAAATTTCTGTGTCCATGATCTACGTTGTAATCAGAAACTAGTGAGATCTTTTTTTACTTTTTTGTTTTCTTCAGTTTGTTTGTCTGGTATAAAGGTGTGGGGTGTTAACTGCCGTCTTCAGCTCACATGCGATATGACATTTTAAATTTATTTCAATACCCAAAGATATGGGTGCCTTCAACTGCGGAGCATTTGTTGCAGGAATAGTGAGGGTACGTGTTTCATTGAACTATGCTTTTTTTAGTGTTGGTCGTGTCATTAGTTCTGACGGGCTTTACTTCATCTTGAAGGGTAGGGAATCCTGGATAATGCAGGTTTTCCAACTGTGGTAAGTGCACATTTTGTACCTGTGGAGGGGCAGCAACGACCTCGAACAAACATTTTGATAAAATTTGCTGAAGAGGTAATTCCTGAACGTGTGTTCTTGAGATCATTTTTCTAAATAAGTGGCATTTGGTAAATCCTTGGCTAATGGCCTACAGCCAAAGAGTTGCTGGTTTCAATATTACGATAGCATCTTCGTTCAGTTCGTTGTAAGGCCAAAAGTAATGTCTGTAGTCTGACCCTGTACCCAGCTAATCAATTTTTAACCCAACCTAGTTTCAAATTCTTTCAAAAACAGACTGACATTTCTTGCTTTTCTGCGTGCTTAATTTCTTTTCTGGTACTACAAAGAGAAGCAAGACTAGGTTGATGCCTTCTTTTGATTTTTCCCAATAAATTTGCCTAAACAGCAATCAGAAGGTGTCTGAATGACGAGATTTCTGTTGAAACAAATCGCATGTTTCCAGGTAATACTTGTTGAGAGTAGCAATTTGCATTCCTTCCGGGGCTTGATAATTCTTTGTGCACTTTTTCATGCAAGAAATGTACCGATCAACTAGTATACTTGGAATACATTGAAAATGTTGTAATGTCAGATAGCGACTGGTGGAAAATTATAACTGTGAGTTGCTAGGGGGTTTTCATGGTATATAGGATGTTAAATTGACCAGTGCAAATTCAACGCAGGGCAGTCAATATTCATCTTTGGGTTGTTGGTTGAAAAAATATCAGGGTATACTGGCCTGTTTGCTGCTGGTTGTCTATTGGACGCATAGATGACTTTAATGGTTAAATCATTGACACTGGCCTGTTTGGTACAGCTTAAAATCCAATTAAAATTGAAAATATGGTCGTTGTTGGGTCCCACCCGTCTAATAAAAGTCAACCATAACGGGTAGTTTTTTAATTTTAATCTCTACCATAAAATTTTATTAGTAGGTTCAATTGATTTGCTGTCATTACACTTGAGCTTCGCTACCACTTCGTCCCAGCTAAAATATTTATGCTCATTTGTTGATACTTAGATGGAATTACTACACAACTAAAGCATGGTAAACTCGACCTGTAATGAGATGATTTTGAAGCAGAAAAAACAGAAAGACCCTTGACCTTTAAAGCAACGTGGTTTCGCTCAATGCTGTTATCCTGACAACAAAGAAGAGTTTGACCATGGGTACAAAGGGCCTGAATGTAGAAGTAGGGGATGAAGCTTAGAGGTGAACCCAACCTTCAAGTTCCATACTTTCATCACAATTTGATTTCAAAAGTGCATTTGTTGAGCGTAAAAGTCACAATCAACAGCAAAGCAAGATGAACTATTTGGCTTTTAACATGTTTGGTCAGGATTATTGGATAGCGCTCAAAGTGAAGTAAAGAAAGAAATGGAATTTTGTATGTCCATAAAAGTTCTATACCAAAATGACCATAAAGGGATGCCTTCTCGCATTACAGTGAACACTGGAGGAGATTTACCAACACAAAATTTAAAGAAATTCGGCTTGGTAAAGTAGATTGAATCGCCAATAAAGACGTCAAAATGTCGACCTTTATCGTTGGTAGGCATCAAAAGATGACACTACTACATATACTGAATATACATGAAAAAGTTAAAATCTTATTCATTGTGCTCCATACAAAACGTGCTGATATATTACGTGAGCATGAGAGCAAAGCAAACATCCGGTTGGAAATCGTCTATGTGGACAACATCGCTCAAAAAATCTTCATAATTATCTAGAGGAAAGAAACGCCGCTTGTGAGATCTAGCTAGCGAAGTAGATATTAAAATAAGAATATAAATGAATTGCAATGCGAAGTATCAGAAAGAGTTCAGTAAAGAGCATGCTTTTAGAGAAATGAGACCATTCACATGCCCCAAATATGGATACCTTGTTTAGTTAAACATGGTAACTGCCTTAAGTTTCACACAAAAGAAGGGGATAGTAAATAAAAGATGCTTAAAACAGAATGAGAACTAGACAGAAAACAGAAGATATGGTTAAAGTGAAAAGGACACGAGTACTCAACACAAGATGGAAAAGATGGAGAACGAGCTCAGGACAAATGGAGAAACTGGAAGGTTCCTTACTGTGAAAGGGTGAAATAAAACAATGAATTCAGGCAACTTCCACAGAACTGAAAGCGTTGCGATAATTTTTCCCCAAAGTATGACTCACAATGAAAGAGAGTTAATTATACACAAGGATAAGTGCAATTTTGACAGCCAGTGTAAGGTTAAGTCAGTTTGATTTTCCCTTTTCAAATGCAAATGCAACAAAAAACCCGTTCTACCAACCTCCCAGCAGGAAAATGGAAACAGGCTCATTAATTCTAATTTTAGATATTGTAGAGGAAAGCAGGACGGGAATTAAGAAAAAGGAAAGCACACGTATCGAAAAATTTGCGATGGTAAATAAATGGTTCAAAGCATCAAGACAAAAAATTTCTTTTAATCGCCCATTTATGAAAATCGGTGCGTGTCAAGACTTTAATGAAAAAAATGAAAATGACTTGCACGGTAGGGGGCATGTTGAACCACTTAAGGGGAAACAAACAGAACAAGAACCCAACAACCGAACGATGTAAAATAATAGATACAGTACAGGGGAAGCCATCCCAATACAGATAAGCATGTTAGGACAAGTATATAACCACAAAGAAGAATGGATGCCACCAAATGAGCAAGGCAATGGAATTAATCATATTGCTTCACCAGTTATCTTTTTCTATTCAGTTTTATTGCTTATAGGCTTATTTATAGCCATTAACTGTCCAATGTCCCATAAAAGTTAACAATGTACCAATGAATTTATTGCTTATAATGCCAGCAAAGCTATTTCCTGAACATCTTAACTAAAGAACTATGTTGTATTAATTCTTCTTTCAATAAAAAAAAAAACAAAAATAAAAATTCACAACCAGATAAAAGCGTGGTGAATCCCCTTGGCTCTTCAAACCTATTTAGCTGTGAGTAGTAATATGGCTGTTTTCCACCATCTCCAGCAAACTACCATTATTCTTGAATAGCTAAACCTACTTAATTTAATTTCATAAGAAATTTTCTCAACATCTCCAGGAAGAAAAATGGAAGGAAAATCGTTTTTGGGAAACAGTTTCCATTGGTAACCAAACAAGCTACACATTTCTAGCCATTCAAGTTATCCTACTTATTCTCTAAGATAGGAAAAAAGTAAAAGAAGTGTCCATAAATGGAGTCTCGATACAAGACAATTAAGCAAATCTGTGCAAGCGATTTCAGTGAAACAATTTTAGAGTTCACAGTATATTTGATTTCTAATTCATTTAATTCAAGTAAAAATTTGCAAGCTTGGTTGATTAATCTGTTCGGTCCTAGTAGAAGATGGACATATCTTGAGATTATCAAAATTCATATGATATTCACAGATCAATGGAGGCTGGATAATTATGTATTTTTTGTGAGTTACGGGAGACAACTGTGCGATGCAATCTAACCCCACATTCTAATGCACAAGGGACCCTACAAATGATGCAAGATTTCTTTCCCTTTTGATATTATTTTCTTCAAATTTCCCAGACGCTCATTTATGTTCAGATTCCAAGAACAGATTAGCTCAATTTGCCACATCCCAATTTTTCAAGTACAGCCTATTTCTCTCTAGGAAACTAAGAATGCAAGTTGCAGAATGAAATAAGATATTAAACTTCTCATCTATCAGGAAAAAATGAAACAAAAGGGATTCTTCCCTACTAAACCAGCCAAATGGAAACGTAATAACACATCACAGTGCTTCATATTCAACATATCCTTATTCATCAATTAAACAGAATGAAACTCAATAAGAAATGTTTGACACAAAGGAACACCAAATAATTTCCTGGCAGTTGACAGTAAAACAAATTGTACAATAGCCACAGTTAGAAAAAAAGGATATATAGCATCTTTAGCCAAACAAATGGCACCCAAGATATCATGTTTGTGCCAATGAAATATTAATCACTGTTCATGTATTAACACCTATTTCTGAAAAAGAAAATTGGCCAACTGAAGACCAGAGAGAGAGAGAGAGAGAGAGAGAGAGAAGAAAGTTAAAGACTTGGTCTTCTCGAGAAGATAAAGAATAATAAGAACAATAAACTAGTCTTACTCTCAATAAATACAGGAATTCATTTCGTAACATGTGCAAAATGTTTTGAGATGACTGTCAACCTAACTCAATCCTCCTCCACCCAGCATTGGACTTAAAAAAGAAGACAAACACCCATCCCAATAAATTCCTATCATATGTGGCAGACTCAGTCTTTGTAGTATTGCACCTATATATTGTCTCTTTCATCTTTCTAATTGCTCATCCTCAAAAAATCTTTTTGAGAAGTTGTGGCCATCAGGTTGGGATGGTAATTTTGAGCAAGTTTGATAATTGTCTCTAAGAAAAAGTCTAAAGCCAACTTTTCTTTATCCTGGGCTTTGCGGTTTCCTAATTTTTACTCCTTATATAAGCTGCAGAAGTATCAGTTCAGCTCTCTCTGATTAATGATGCATCTTTCTCTTTGGCTTGATGACCAAGGCCCTTGGTATCGCATAGATTTTCAGCTCCCCTTACTTCTATTTTAAATTCTAGCTGACAAAAAAACCTTTACAGCTCATCAAATTAAACTCTGTTACCATGCAACATAAACTTCTTGCTAATATTACTCAAATTGTCCCCTCCCAAGCCTCAGTTTCTCGACATCAGTTGATACTGGTACCAAATATATGGAAATTCTGCACCAAATAGATTCTGCGCCTGGACATCTGTGAAAAATTGGTTCACAATTCAACTTTTTAAGTGGATTCATTTCTCCTAGTTACTAGATTTCTATATTTTTTATTTATAAATATTGATTCTGATGAGATTTAATGTGTAATGTTTTAGCATGAGAATCATCTTTTACTATAATAGAAATATATCCATATGACCTGAATTCAGGTCTAGCAAAAAAATGAAATACTTCATAAGGACCTAAAAGTAAAAACAAGAAGAAATAAAGATAGGTGACTTAGATGGATGGTTCATACTTCACATCGTCACAACTGATTAGGTGACTTATCACAGCTGAATATTACATCATTGAGTAAATCCAATTCATGATATCAAAAGCACCCAATAGCATAGTCTCTAGAATTCAGCGACTTAAAATAAATAAATAAATAATGGCCAGGCATGCAGGTTAATTTTATTAGGTCATTCAGATGAACAATGAATTACCCATACCTGATAACCTTCTTCATCAATGAATTGGCACTCCAGCAAATCCAACAACCATATTCCAGATTACATATATAGATATGAAGTTTGATTCAAAAGAGAAATTGTGTGCATTGAACTCAATGCTATTAACACCACAAACAAAATACCAAACTTCATCATGAATGGTTTAATTATGCTTCTTGGCTCATAAAAAACTAGATCCAAGACAGAAGGGTAGTAATTTAATTTTCTTCCGGAGCAATCAACCAACTTTTAAATTTTAAATCGATAATAATGTTGGCAGGAGCCAGCATAAATATCATGTTTAGATCAAAGGATGCATTTGTCAGTTCCAGGTCCATAAAGATACGATTGATTCTTGAAAGAAAGGCATAAAAGGATATGGATTCTTTCTCATTTATCAATAACAAAAAACTGCAACAAATTTCAATCAATAGAAAGTGCTTCACTCATTAATCAGATTCTGCCGACTTTTGAGCAGCAATGGTCAGAAGATAAGCAATAATGATTCTGATCCGCCATTAAGTCTTCAAGGACAAAGATTAAAAGAGACGATCTTCATTGTGAAACAAGATCGATGAGCAATAAGAAAAAATGCTCAGTTGAGTCTCATGAAATCTCACAGACAGATTAGTGCATTATTATTTAAACTATCTTCTTCTTCTTCTCTCTTGAAGCAAGAGCCCTAGAAGAAAAGGGTCGACAAACTTCAAGACAGTGCAAACTAAAGAATTAAATTTAGTCGATCCAATCTATGAAAATAGCAGAAGAAGGTATTAACAATCAGTATGAAAGAAACAAAAATATCTGAAGGAAATGATTTGGAAGTTAAAATGAAATAAAAGGACAAACAGAAAGAAGGCAATATTTATTCTCAAAACAGGTTCTTATTTCACTTTATAAATTCATATTTATTTTCATTTAGTAAGCAATCTGTTCATTCTCATTATCAAGACCGTACAACACACCAGCATATTTTTCAGTCAAGCCATTAAAGAAATTCTCTTTCAACTTGATGAATGTACAACAAGTAAGCAAACTATCAGAACCAGCTTGATGACAAATACCGACGCGCTCCACTTCCAAAAGCTCGGCAAGGTTGTTTAGTCCACCATGAAGGCTGTTGCAGAACCGAATCAGATGCTTGATATCATAGACAATTGGGAAGTACATCTTGATCAAATCCAAGTAGCCCGCCTGAGTATCCGGCAGACTCTGGCAAGTCAACAGCTTCAGCAAGTACCCAAAATCATAGGCACTGTGAAAAGTTACCCACTGCACATTATTGTTCAACACTATCCCTGACGACATTAGAAGCTCGCTAAAGCGGTAAGCATCAATACCCTGCTCATTATTTTTCTCGAAATTAATGCCACTGTGACTTAACAGCTCGATAGAGTCATGTGCATAAACATCCTCATTGCGATCAAACTCGCGGAAATTGAATTGCCAAACACAGTATTTCCCAGTATCACAGGAGGGAAGGTTTCCCTTCTCATCAGAAAAAGTGAGGCCCAACTGAATTAGCTTGAGAAGATCCACATTGGCCTTCAGAGTGTGAAAATGATACTCAGAGGAGCTCTTGAAATTGCCCAAGGGACGAAGAACAATGCCCGGAAACTCAGTGTCCATAGCAATATACGGGTAATCATCTACGATATCACGAATCAAAGCAAACTCGTATTCAAGATTGTCATTCCAGACCTCCCTTATGTGAATTGTATCACTTGTAGGCAAAACAGTCATTTTATCATGAAATTTACACCAAACAAAACAGGAGATTTTCAAACCTAAATCTACAGAAAACGGAAATAGAGAAAAATTAAGAAAAAATAAAATCAAAATTCAGAATCCGAGAAAAACCCAGATAAAGAAAAAGACCATTAATTCAGTAAACTTGCGAGTCGTAGCTTAAAATAGAAACAAAGAGATGAAGATCTGACCTTCAAGATTCGAGGTTTATGAGCAAAGGGTTCAAGATATATACACATATATATTTGGCAGTCCAATAAAAAGCAAAACGAAGAATCTTGAACAACTTCTTTTTTCCCTTCAAGTGCGAAATCTTATAATTCTTTTCCTGGGAAATAAGAGCTAGGGTTTTGCAGAGAGTGATAAATATGGGTTTGAAGGTCCCCTTTTAGCTATCACTTCCCAACATCAGTAACCTAAAGTGAAATCTCTGCATGAAAGAGTAGAGAGAGAGAGAGAGAGAGAGTAGGAGCCTGAAATGTGTGTATATACGTGTACGCATATCTGTCTATCCCTTAGCTGGCTGCTGATGTGCTTCGTGGATTTTTAATATTTTCTACGAATCCAACCTTATTTTTCAAGGAAATTTATTATTTATGCAAATGTAAGTGACAACATGTTTTACCATTAGTCTGAAAATACAAGATTAAGTCCCGTTTGACCATCATTATTTTGAAACTCCTTTTTTATATAATAGTTTTAAATTACGTATTCATATAATAAAATATTTGTACGTAAATTCACATTTTTTTAATAGTTTTAAACTAAACATTTTTTAAAAAAAAAATATTATTCAGAACTCAATTTTTTTTTCAATTAATGATTGTCGAACGGGGGCTAAACATATTCTATCAGGAGAGAATTTTTCTTTTCATAAAAGATGTATTATGATTAAAAAAATTTATGAAAATTATTTATTGATTAGACGTTCGCATTAAAATTGTACTGCTTCGCAGATTATATTGTCAATCACGTGGCAGAATAAAAACTAAAACTTTAAGTGACATCTTAAAGTCATAATTATACAATTTACATACTTATAGGTCTAAACTTATTTTTCGGTCACATATTATCAAACTAATTTGTCGCAAATTATTAATCAATCGCAAATCTTTGCCCCCGTTTGGCACATATTCTCATCTCATTCTCATTTTTTTTCTATTCCTTCATTTTAACCACACATTCTTCTAATAAAATAATATTACACACAAATCTAAAAATTTTCATAACTTTTCTATCACATATTCTCTCATTAATCATTATTCCAAAAATTCTATTATCCAAAAAATAAGTGTCAAACATATTCATGTCACAATTTATTTATCGATCAAAAATCATACATTTTGTAAATCACAATTTATTTAACGATTACAAATTATCAAATTAATTAATTACCAGGTATTTATCGGCCACAACTTAATAAATTGTGAGTCACGACCACATTTTTAGATCATGTATTATTTATTGGTTACAAAATTAAACAATTTATTGGTCATAAGCAACCAAATAATTGGTCACAAGAACTTCCACCCTATTCCATCCCACATGCGACCACCACCAAAGTCAACATCACAACCACCACCATCACCACCAAAATAATGTTATCGCACAACTAGGTCGAGACTTATGCAACAACCTCAACGTCGCGTCGCTATCACCACCGTCACTACCAACTTATCGGACCCTCAACATCACAACCACCACCGACCAAACACCAAAAACCGCTAGCAGCAGCACCACTTCGCCGCCGTAGCCAACATCATAATCAGCATCAATCAAATGCCAAACACCAAACATTAGAGAACATAACAATTTTGTCGAGCAGTTAATTCATTTTGGTCGGGTAGGGGGCAAAATGTTTAATCTCTCGAAGAGCCCGAGCTTTCTTGTTTGATTCAAAACAAGGTGTGTCTAATGACTCTAGCAATATAGCCTTGTAACTTTGGACGGGGTTTCCTCCTTGGATCGCAGTGACGAGTTTGCTTCATCTCATCCACTATTGAATTCAATTTCTCCGATAAATCCCGACCTTCAATAGCTTGAAATAGTAAATCTCATCCACTACTTATTGGTGATGAAGACGACAAATAGGAACCTATGTGTGAGATAGAGAGATGGACATGGAGATAGGGGGGGTGGAAGTCGACTGTCGAGAGAGAGAGAGAGAGAG
>CAIGRL010194199.1:0-14599 GCA_903798325.1 Fraxinus xanthoxyloides | reverse complement strand
AAAAAACCATGATTTTTGACGAGCCCACGAGCCACTCGTCAAACACAAGCCGAGCAGGCTCGGCTCAGGTTCGAACTCGTCTCGGCTCACGAGCCGCTTTGTTACGAGCCAAGCGGCCGAGCCGACTAGCCCTCTCAGCTCGATTACCACATCCAGGAGTAGTTAACTTTGTTGGCGGCTTTGTGGGGTCATCATTCATCATCCAGTGGTAATACAAGTACGAATATACAATTTTAGGTAATGATTTATTTCCAAACATTTTTAGATACGTTATAGAGATTACCAAGGAGTGGGTCAAGCTCGGCTCGCGGGCTCGTCTTTTTTTAGATAGATTTAGCCATTTATAGTATTATAAATTAATTGATATAATTTAAAATATTAAATTATAATAGCAATGAAATTTGCAACGGCAAATCTCTTGCAAAAATCTGTTACAACGACGTATCTTAAGATTTTTGCTATTGATTTTGATTTCAAATGAACCTACAGATTTCTTTATGCACAAATTTTGTGGTGATATTTGTTTTGTTGCAAAATTCACCATAAAATCTGATACAAACTTTTGTTTTCGTTTTGAACAAAATGTGCAAAAAGTTATTGGTAATATAGCCTATAGGAATCGTGCATGGGGACATCCAACTATATTGGTACATCCGTAACATACTCATAATACTACGAAAAAAATTAATAAAAACAAAGAACAGAAAGAAGCAGCAGTCCATCTCCATGTTGGGGCAACAATCTTGGACCATTCGATGCCATGCAGTCTACCACCCTGTTACCATCTTGGCAGATGCAAGTGACAGCAAAATCATCGTTGCCAAACTCGACGCTAGTTCCATTGAACCAAACATGCCTAAGTGTCCTTGACTTCAGTAAAATCCCACAAATGTATGGATCGTGAACTAATAATATAGAATGAGAAGATTGTTCACACCACTACAATAATTATCTATTTATGCTTTAACTAAAACTAACTTGGACTTTTGACACCACTACAATAATTATATGTTTACGCTTTAACTAAAATAACTTGAACTAAGTTACAGAGATTTAAAAGAATTTGATTAGTTTTTAAAATTAACCTAGTTAAAAACTAAAGAAAGCAATATTGAAGAGTGAAGATCTTAGAATATTAAAACCCAATTACGAAACACACTAGGAATCCAAATCCACCACTATTAACAACTTTAATCCTTAAATGGCCAATACACCTAATGCATTTAATAATCTCTCGAGGGATTTTTTTTAGAAAAAAAATCCCCTTCAATATTGCCTACTATATCTTCATACGGTATGAATATGCAAGAACACAAAAACTACAATATTTAATTCAAGATTGCAAAAATATAAAACTGTATTTTATCCCCTATAGGACCTTTCGATATTTGTTAAAAATGCTATTATTATATTTAATCTATCGAAAATAATATAATTCAAAATCATGTTCAAACGGTGATCAAGCATTCAAATGCCATTAATGCTCGGCATATAATCAATAAACAAGAATTAAGAATTAAAATTGAGCAATCATGCAATATTGAGTTAACGAGATTTCGTCTTAATCCTAGAAACCAAATGTTTATCCTAGCATGATTGAATTGCAAAATATTTTTTTAAGATATATTGAAAACGAAGATGGATTGGATATACAAAACATCTCAAATGAATATATGTAGTACAATTACATTAGCGCTTCTTAAAATTTTGTTCATCTCGAAGCATGCATGACAACTTGAGAAATTTAATTTTTTTAANTATCGAAAATAATATAATTCAAAATCATGTTCAAACGGTGATCAAGCATTCAAATGCCATTAATGCTCGGCATATAATCAATAAACAAGAATTAAGAATTAAAATTGAGCAATCATGCAATATTGAGTTAACGAGATTTCGTCTTAATCCTAGAAACCAAATGTTTATCCTAGCATGATTGAATTGCAAAATATTTTTTTAAGATATATTGAAAACGAAGATGGATTGGATATACAAAACATCTCAAATGAATATATGTAGTACAATTACATTAGCGCTTCTTAAAATTTTGTTCATCTCGAAGCATGCATGACAACTTGAGAAATTTAATTTTTTTAATTACAAATTCAAATTCGTATCGAAATTTTTCTTATATATAGAATGTTGGACCTCCGCGAGAAGAAATCAATGGATAAATTTTCATGCTTATTACGGGCACGTCTAGTACCAACAATGCCTAATAACTTTTAGTCATCTTGATCGACAACCTGTAATCGGATTACAACCCCTCTCATATGGGTTGCTGGCCCCTTCCTCAATTGGGAGTGGATTTACTGGTTTGCAGTTCCGTTCATGATCACCTCCTCCAATGCATGGAGATCGGGTAAAGTCTTTATAATCGATAGCTTTTGCTCGTACACCTTCTGAAAGAAATGCACAAACCAAAAGCACCACAAGAAGCATTGTCTTTCCTTTCAATGTATCCATTCTCGGTATTTTGGAAGTCCAATTATTTTGCATGGAAATGGACTACTTCTATTCTATATATAGGGACGAAGGTTCTTCCAACAACCAATAATGATGGAATGGAATGAATTAAGGAAAACCATTCGGTGTCTTATACATTTTGAGATTGAAATGAATTAAGTCATTAAAATTTTTGACTTTCCTGGCGACTTTTGTGATTATTTTTTATCCATCCAGTGATAATACCTTTTTTGACCATTAATCATGTGTTTAAACATGTTTGAAAATAAATTATTACTTGAAAATTAATTTTAAGTAAAAATATTACTTATTTTAATAGCAAGATAAATAAGTAGTTTATTTATTCCAAATTTTTAACTAAAATGTTATTTATTCTAAAACTTATTATTTACAAGTATATTTATTTTTAAGTATTAATTGTACATTCATATCCATTTATAATGGACTCGAAAGGCTATGTTTTCCCTTCATGTCCATACAATTCCAATGTACCAAGTGTGACCTTTGGTAAGAGAATGGATCATGTTTCCAAGACGAAAGTACAAACTTTTTCTAGCATGAGTAAAGACACTTGATGGCTTCCAATCTAATGGCACTTGAAAATTTAGACGAAAAGAAACCATATTTGCAAGGATTAAGTTATGCGAGCATCTTAAACTTTCGACAAGAACGGGTCAATATTACTTTTTTATTGTCTCTGAAAATAACTGCAAGAATTTTAAATTTTACCAATTGATAATATCAGTTGAACTTCTTAAATTAAGTCTTTTCACTGTAAATTTGGTAGATAAATCATAAATATCTGGTAGTTCTTAAATATTGGAGCAAGTGCCCATTGGCAATTAGAAATCTCTATATTTTTAAAGTATAAAAATATTATATATAAATTGTAATTTAAAAATTTTTAAATGATTTTTTCATGTCCTACTTTTTTGGATTTTAACAATTTCGGTCAAACTTACAACTTTGTTTTTTTTTTTTTTTTTGAATCTTATGGAATATTTTTGTTGCTAGAATGTTCATTTGCAAGAGCAAGGCTGGTTCTGAAAATTTTGAGGCCCTAAGCAATAACTTTTTATGAGGCCATAAGCAATAACTTTGTACAACTGTAGAATATTGTATTTCAAACGAAAATTTTGTACAGCACAAAAAGATAGAGTAGCAAAATAAATAATTTCTGAAAATTTGATATATTTGGATAGCATAATATTTCGTTGATGGATAAAATATTATCAGAATGTAAATAAAAGTTTTCAGGAATTATTTATTGGTAAAACTCGAGTAAGGTGTCCTTGGATTCTATTAAGTTTAATGACTAAAATAGAAATCATGAATTCTTGAAGGAATAAAATGAAATAAGTTTGAAGTCAATAATGAATTTAAGCCAAATGTGCATTTATTGGAGGATTGAAAATTACCTATAGATAAATCTTGTATTAAATGGAACATTATAGACCGGACTAAACACTCGTTTAAATAAACCAAATTCGAGTTATAACCCATTAAAATAAACTATTTTGATAATTTAAGTTTTCAAAATAGACCATATTGTCATAGCAATATTGAGCTCATTTGATAGCTTATAATTAACCGTGTATATTAAGCTCAAGAAAAAGTGATTTTAGATAAGTTGGAAGTTAGAATTGATCAAAAACTTATAGTGAAATAATGTTTTTTAATATGTACTTTCCCCCTTTTAAGGGCCCTTTTAATTGTGGACGTCCTAGGCCTTTGCGTAGTTGGCTTGGGCCTATGCCCTGTGCAAGAGCGGTACAACCTCCACCTTTGATTTTGTAAAATTCAGTTTGCAATGCACAAAACAAGATTCATGCCAATTTTAGAAACTACACAATATTTTATTATAAACTAACCTTTTTATTGTAGGAAGCCTATCAAAACGTAGTTACTAACAAGAAACGAAAAGTCATTTTTGCCCTTGGTAAGTTATGTGATTTCCATATTATTAGATAATTCTGATATTTATGGTATCAACTCTTTTGTCTCATATTAGCAAGTTTATATTGTTTCATGCTAATCACACACTTCCTTTTTATATTAAAAAAAATAAATATATCTGCTAATAACATATAGGACCTTGGAAGGAAAAAAAATATTTGAGAAGCTTGGGTATTGTTACCCAATGCATTTATCCTATTAAAATCGAAGGATGGTACCTTACAAATGTGCTTCTCAAAATCAAATCCAAGGTAATATCAATCACAACTTCTAAAAAACTAATCATGTTTTACTTTTTGATACATCATATTTTTCATTGATTTTCGCCACTTTCCTTTGTAGCTGGGGGGCGGGAGAGTCAATTTGCTGAAATCTAAAAAGACCTAGTTCTTGATATTTCTTTAGTTCTTTAGGCTTTCGTCTTGAATGATCTTTTCTTAAATGCTTGGAAGACTTTTACTTTGATTTGGCCTTCTTTGTGCGTCTGATGATAGCTTTTGGTTAATTTGCGTTTAATACTTCATGAGTTCACTGCAATGTTTCATTATAAGAGGCAACCGAATTAAGCAAATACAGATTATTATACATTGATAAAGAACTGGTACCCACAATATTTGAATTAAGAAAAGTACTAAATTTATTATTTTCAAATGAACAAGAATAACCGAATTTATCAATTACAGAAATAGAAACCAAACTCTATCTACAAAAGGGTACCACAAAAGTCTCTTTCAAATCCAAATAAAACTTAGTCTTTAATAATAATAATAATAATAATGATAATGATATAAGAGTTTATGTAGCATCAACTTCAACCGATTTGTCGCCGTCCTCATAGATGAATCTTTGAGCATCATCTAGCTTTTGGCTGTTCAAGCAATCCTGCATAGACACACTTATATGAGTTAGTAGCATCGAAATCAGTCCACCAATTATGTCTAGGAACTGAAACTAAAATAATCTCGGAACAAAGCAAAGTAAAAAAGTGTACCTTTCTCTACATGCCAAACATGATATTTAGTACAATCCCACTCATGTGCCCGAATTTCCACAAAACTAACAGCTAGATAATTCATCATTTTCAGATTTTTTCTATTTTTTTAGCTAAACCAAATGCAATTTCCTTCTTTTTTCTTTTCTTTAATTTGTCCTTATAATTATCAGTCAAGTGAGCACTTTCAGTTTTCTCTTTCTTTAGCCTTTCTTTTCCTTACACACAATATGAAACGAGATCATTAAGAGTTCACTTCTCCTTTTGATAGTTATAACATACTTTAAATAAACTGAATTGTGTAGGGAGAGAAACCAAAACCAAATGCACGAGCAAATCATCATACAACTCCAACTTCAGTGCCTTTGCTTTTGAAGCAAGATGAGACATTTCTTTGATGTACTCCTAAATGTTATCTTTACCTTTATAATTTAGTGAAACTAAGTTTGCTAGAAGCATACTAGTTTTGGCTTATCTCCTTTTGCAAAGCTTTTTCAAAATTTTCAAGAAATTCTTGGACAATATTTACCTTATTAGACATAGCGTCCCTGAATGTTTTTGGAATTTTACGCTTTATGATCATAAGACTTGTGATTTGAATGATCTCATTTATCGAAGTCCCATTTTTCATCAATGGAACTTTTATTCATAAGTACAGCGGGTTGTTCAGTCCTTAGAGAAATGTCTAGATTCATGTAGCCAAGAGTGATATGAACGTTCTCTTTTCGATCCTTAAAGTTGGTTCCATCAAGCACACAAGTAAAGTTGATGTCGGAAATTATTGTCGAAACATATGAATTAACAGAATAGAGAACAAAAAATAAAAAATACACGTTCACATGAGAATCCGTATTAAATAATCAATAAATTCAAATAATAGTGAACCCTATCACAAGAGACCAAATACAACATTAATATTTAGTTGTTTTGACAGAAATATCAACGTACAAGTGGTACTTTTGATATAGTAATATTAACAATAAACTATGTCAAACAATAAATCTATTTTTGGATCGACTTATTATTCACATAAAAAAATTATAATTGTCACATTTTTATTACCAGGGCGTGCATGTAATTCGGTCAAATATTTACTTTTATTTGAGTCTATCAATATTTGCATGAATTACATATACACAACCATCATAATATTCCAAATAAATCAATTTAGATAAGAGATGTTATTTTGGTAACACGTTGATTCAATTAATCTATTTTAGAAAATTTGAAATCCAAAAGAAACTTTTAGTACCAAGATTTGAATTTGATTGCCCTTCCTTTTATTTTGTTCTTTTATTTTTTTTAAAAATAGAACAGGAACACATTACTGTAGCACTGGCCTCGACATAGCCACACTGCCCGAATACCCGAAACATAATGCCACAGTGCCGCATTTCTTTAATTTCGAAAAAAAATCCCAAATAATTTAAAAAATTTGAAATTTAGGGCTAAAATTTACATCCCAAAATTGAGAAATACAAAATATGAATTTCAATCCTAAACTTTTTTTAGTTCTCAATGGTTTAACATTGAGTTTGCTCGGATACCACTTATTACAATTTAAAAATTGTATGAATCTCAAGAACTTGAAAAACCCTTTTCTTTTATTGATGCCAAGATCTTTGATGTCAAATCACCAAAAGAATTAACCGTGCAAAACACACCTTGACCCTTTGGGAATTGAGATTGGATCTTGATTCTATATCTTGAATTACATATTCTTTCTTATATCTTCTTGATCTTAATTGCTTGTTCTTGATTGTTGGTTCTAGATCTTTTTCCTTGATATGCTTTCTCTTGTTATTCTTATGTTGATAGGATGACACAGAGAATAAGAATTAACATGAGATTTGCAGACCGTAAGTTCATATGTATTTCGGTCCATCATAAAATACAACCTAAAGGAATCTGATCTCCACATATTTAGGCCTATATCATATTAGATATCAAAAGTCCATAACTTTAAGATCACTTTAAATGAGAAAGGACACGATTGCTAATTCCCATATTAAGCGTATGAAAGATTAAAATTAAACCAAATACCACATGAAAGGATACTATAGCTTTCTTTGCAACCACCAAATCATAATTTCCTTGTAAGAACAGCAAGTTAGCAACAGCTCGAAGATTTTCGAAAGGATAGCACCCTCCCTTTCCAAGTAGCTTCAACCGAGAAAGTAAAGAGCCTCTATCTCTTTGCAAAGATGCAATTGATAGCTCTTCTATATCATTACCCATATTTCCTCCATCTGTCTCAACACTTGAAAGTGCTTCCACAATGAAGAGGGTAGAACTACTTTGTTTGCTAGACTCTCTCTTTAAATAAAAATCAGGCCATGAACGTTTACTAGCAGTTGATTTCCTATCTTGAATAAGTGTTCAACACCACGATGCAAAATTGGAATGCCGAGATCTTACATTCTCCAAAAATTGATATCTTGTACACCAAATTATAATCTCCATGTGCTGTAATGAGGAAACATTGTAAATTATTAGTTTTCCATGTTGTACAAAAACATTTATCTACTAAGGTCCCAAGTTGGAAACTTCACTTTTAAAAGTTGAGGACCTATAAACATATTACGTGAAAGGTTAGGGAGCTGAAACTAATTTAACATTATTGAGTGTTCCCAAGTCCATTTTGTTAGGTTTTAGTTAATTTTGTAATTGACAAATTCTGTGAACAAAATGACTTAAATTGATAGAGAGTAAAAGTTTAAGGAGTAATGTGCAATTTGTTTAAAAGTTAGTTAAATAGGTCTAGGGTTTCGAGTTTGGCACAATGAGGAAAACGACACGAATTTTAGCTAGACTATCACTAAAGGTTGGCTCGACCTACAAAAACAAAAACTGCATTGCTAGACTGTTGTCTATCATTCGCTCAAGCGACAGCATATCTCTTGACCATCACTGAGCTCTCGCTCAAGCATCAGGGTTATACGAGAATTTTTTATTTCGCATTTTAAAGGTTTTTTTCTTGGTCCATCTGTTTTCTACACTACTTATAAATATCAAACAGCCTCGGAACAAGATTTTTCTTAAGGTTGAACATTGAGCAAACATTGTCCTTTCATAATCTCTTTATCTTTGAAACTTTCGACTTTCGTGGTTCTTTGATATATTATTCTTGAAGGTGAAAAATATCAGATTCCTAATCAAAATACCAAACCACTTCTTCCCACATATCTGTCAGAGTTGTTGAAGAACGAGGAAGGTAATCGGAGTTCCAGTTGATGAAGAACAGATTGTTCTTCGGGTTCCACAGGAGATAAACAATTCCACAAAATTGGGAGTTGCTGCAGGAAGGTAAAATCCAAGAGAGATTTGGAAATTGTAGCTGGAATTAGTGTAGGAGCACATAATTTAGGAGAGCTATCAAAATTGCAGTCAGGAGATCAGTCAGTACGTGTCGTCTTCTAGTCCGGTGGACTGTAAGTCACGAATCGTTTATAATGGATTGTTGACTGACAAAGTGCCCGTAATTTTATCCAATTAGGGTTTCTCCGTGATCATTCTTGTGTTTTTACTACTTTATTTAATGACTATATGAACTGTGGTATTTAAATATATGATTAAATTGACTTGATTGAATAACCATTTAGAGATAATTAATTGGTGACTTGTTGCTAATTAATTAATATTTCTAATTCCGCATATATACCTATTCACCCCCTCTAGGTATTGTTAGGGTCGAACTGCGTAAATTTTGATTGGTTTCAGAGTCTTAAATCGATTTCTGACCCTTTTTGTTAAGTCTAGAGATGTGTCAATCTTTGTCCGTGCCTTCGTTTTTCGACGGAAGCAATTATGCCTATTGGAAAGTTCGAATGAGAGATTTCCTTAAGGTTTTGAATGAACGTATTTGGATAAGTGTTCAAAATGGGCGGGCTCCGTCTACAACTATTGTTGAAGATGTTGTCACACCCACTGATATCTCTCTCTGATAGAAAACGAATCTTGATGAGTGTAATTGGAACAACAAGGGCCTACATGCTCTATTTATGGCTGTGTCTGATGAAGAGTTTAGGCGTGTATCGATATGTGAAACTGTTAAGAAAGTTTGGGATATTCTAGAAATCAAACACGAGGGAACTAAAACTGTTAAGAACTCTAAACTGCAGATGTTGACTACTAGGTTTGAAGAGATAATGATGGTGGATGATGAGACATTTGGTAGTTTCTATACTAAACTGAATGACATAGTTAATTCAAGTTTTAATTTAGGTGAGAGGATCCCCCGAGTAAAAAATTATTAGAAAAGTCCTTAGATCACTGTCCGAGAGGTTTAGACCCAAGGTTATTATGATAGAAGGAAGGAAGGATTTGGATGCTGTTAAAATTGAAGAACTCATATGACCACTTCAAACTTACAAACTCACAGTCTCATAACCGAAAAAGGTTAAATCCATTGCCATGAAGACTGATAGAGAAGCCGAGAGCGAGTTCACTGACACTGAGACCCTTAGGGACGACGACATTGCGTATTTCGTTAAAAATTCTACAAAGTGATGAGGAATAGGAGAAAGCTTGTGAGATTTCTTATCCGAAACCTAAAGGTAAGCATGTCGTTGGATCGAGATATACCAAACAACATAGGGTCAATCATCCTACTTATCGGCAACAACCATCGACCAGGTTTGGATCTAGCACTACAACAAAATACCGAAATCGCGGCAAAAAAATGTTGTCGCATAAATAGGCACTTTGTTGAAAAATAATTTTGCGACGACAATATGTTTGTTGCAGTTGTTGTCGCCCTATATGAGTAACGGAATGTATTGTGCGATATCTTTTGATCATTAATCGCATTAACAAACTTGCAACAATATTTGTTTGACGCGGAAAGTAAGAAATAACAACAAGACATCTGTCACCATAATGTTGTCGCAAAAAATCAAAAGAGTGACAAATCAATTTGTCGCAACTATTATTCCAATTAAGTTTTTGCGAGAAAAAATGTTTTTTACGAAATTATGTTTAAGGCACAATTTTTGTTACCGATTTTTTTTTTTTTTTGGCAACAACACATGCTCTTAGTTATATATCTTTAATAACTAGTCATGTTTATCGCGAAATATAATTTACAATGCATTTTATATGTTGCATAATATATTCTAAGATATTCAACATTTGAAGCAAAATTTATCATGTAACAAGTGATGTTTGTAATTAAATTTATTTCGCAGCACAAAGAGTTTGTCACTATATTACGGTTTTAAAAACTAATGCCACTTATATTATATTAATATAATTTATATAATTTTAAAAAGTTAAAATATTTAAAACACACCAACAAACAAAAAGGAAATTGCAAACATTTCCATTCAATAAATTCATTGTTCAAAAGTACATGAATTTTGCTTTCCCTTCAAATCAATACTGACTTCTTCAAATTACATCATTATTATCTTGTAGGTATAACCTGCAATCAAATGAGCCTTTAGTTCCAACCGCTCATTCACATGGTTGTACATGTCTTTAACCTGCAAAAATAATTCATATCAAGACCATCTTCAATCTTCTTATTGTCATGACCAACAATCCAAATGTAACTGTAATAGTGTAGAGTGCTTATGTCTTAGATTAATCAAGACCATCTTCCAATCAGATTTGAAATGGCAATCCTTGCTGCCAACTGCAATATTTTCAACAAACATATCCCATCTTTTCTCAACACTAATCTCGAATTTATCATGACAGTAAAATTTGCTTCGCTTCACATTTTTGATTGAGATAATTAAGTCAAGAAATCAAAATTAAGTAAAAAATTACAAAAAATGGAATTTATGTATATGCACAAAACAAAGTACAAATGAAAATCAAGTGGCAAAAAAATAAATTTAGGGAAACAAGGCAACATAATACGAAGTAAAACAAATAAACTCATCAAATCCTACAGAATTAGAAAGACCAAGACTTACATTAAAATTCGAAAAAGTATTAAAAAAGAAAATTTAGAAATTGGTCTATATTATAGAAAAATCATGAAAAAAAAAATCCTCAAAACAATTTTGCTGGAAAACTCAAAAGCTCTACATTTTCACCCTCCAGCCCTCAATTCTCATTTGCATTTTCAGTTTTTAAAATAAATTACAAATTTTATTACAAACCCACAAAGAGTAAGCAAAGAAAAACGTCCAACATTGGGGTCAAACTTATTAATTATCAAAAAATGAGTAAATTTGATGAATGCTCACCCATCTTTAATCTATATTACTACTTGCTCACTGAACAATAAAATATTACCCGTTGTTCACCCATCTATTTAATATATTACCCGTACATCACCCGTCTAAATTCCATTAAGTGCAACTAATGGAATGTGTCACGTGGCGGACAGAAATCCAGCGTGGCACGTAACGGAAGCTAAATTGAAGCCTAATGGGCCAAAAGTGCAAAATACCCATGAAATTCTTCACAGACAAGGGCACTCATTTACGGACAGGAGCCCATGAAATCTCTCTCTCTCTACAGATATGAGCCCTCATTTACGCTTCATCTTCATGAATGTTCTTCCAAATATGAAATTCAAAGATTGAGAATCCAAGTTGAATAATCACTGTCAACCTAATCTTGAGCAAAACCAAAATCTTTAAAACAAGAAAACCCACCAGCCTTGGGTATGAAGTGCAATGTCACTGTGGAAGAAACAAAATTGGGGATAGATGAAGATGGGCAACCATATGGTAAATTTATTTTACTTTTCAATGGACTCTGAATATTCTCTTATGGGACCACAATTTCGTAATAGTATCTTTGTTTATTTGCATCATTTTATGTTTTTTTCTCTATAAGCACGTTGAATCTATATTGTATTATGTGGGACAACAATTTCTATGTTTAGAACCATATTCATCCATGTTTATATTCTTATATTGTATTTGCATATCTGGAGGTGTTTGAAAAATCCTAACATAGTATTTTTAATGTAGACCTCACCTTCGATGAAGACGAATTGATACTTGTCGAATGCCACTCTCGTCCTGTTCTCCACTTCTGACCTCCATATAGAACAAAAGTCACCATTATTTTGCATAATCCCAAACTCCTCTGCTGTTATTTTTTTAAAGTCACCATTACTCATCTGCATAACCCCAAACTCATCTGCTATTACTCCTCTACATAACCCCAAACTCCTCGCCATTACAACAAAAGTCACCATTATTTCTTCTTCATTTCATATGCTCCAGATTGCACCAGCAAGCATCTCATTAACTAGCAATTGTCATATACAAAACACAATAAAAGATTAACATTTAAAACTAAATCCTTAAACATATCAAGGATTAAATTCCATTCCATTCATTTATATATTCAAATACACATAGACCACAATCTACCAATTTTCCTACTACAATACTGGGAAAAACGTTTATATGGTGGCTCCAATCTGAAATCAATTTTCCTACTACAAAGATGGAGACCAGATTATTGTTGTGAAAACTTGCAAAAAAAAAAAAGTAAATTATTTCACCCAATTGATCAGCATCTCTTTGGAGTCAAAGTGCCGAGTGGAGTTCTAATTTCCACTTTCCATCTCTTTCAAAATTCTATTTTTGCTTTGCTGTGGGGGACGAGTGGAGCATCACTGGACGAGTGGAGCATCACTGCATCAGATTCCACTTTCAATTTCATTTGAAATGCCGAGCTCCTTATTAGCAAAGTGATGAAATGTCATGGCTTTGTGCACTTTTGGCAATGACTATATATTATATCCTCTTTTATATTACGTTATGTGCCATGTTGGATTTCCGTCTGCCAAGTGGCACATTCTGTTAGTTGCACTTGACGGAGTTAAGATGGGTGATGGACGGGTAATATGTTAGATAGATAGGTGAGCAACGAGTAATATTTTATTGTTTAGTGAGCAAGTAGTAATATAGATTAAAAATGGGTGAACATTCATTAAATTTACTCTCAAAAAACAGAGGAAATCAAATCGACCTAACTCAAACCACTTCTCTTTTATTCAACGAGACCCCATGTTCTATGAAGCTGAAAGTTGAATCAAATTGACCTAACAAATATCATTTATTGTTCTATGAAGCTGAAAGTTGTAATCCTTTCTTGTCCAATCCCTCTCTCAACTTTTTCTTAGAGAAACAAGAAATAGAGGAAAGAAGACTAAGAGAGTTAAGGCTTATTCTCTTTTATTTTCTTCCTGACCAAACAGTCCCACTTTGAATTAGAGAAATAGAGAGCGTCTTAAATGCAAAACGTAAATATTGAATTGCAAATGATAGATGAAATAAAAAACTAGAATACTCGCATTTGATTATAATCTTAAAAATGAACATTTCTTTCTGAACAAACGAAAGAATTAGAAAATGAAAACCCCTAAACTAAATCTGAAAATAATTTACCTAGGGTTCAAGCTGTTATATAGGGATAGCTATGTTAACGAGCCGAGCAAAAAAAAAAAAAAGGCTCGGGCGCTGCTCGAGCTTTTCTGGGCCGAGCTTTTTTGGGTCTGAGCCGAGTTGAGCAAAGCCCGGTAAAAAAAAAATGAGGTTCAGCCCGAGCTCTCAACCCGAACCGGCTCGATTTTTTTTTTATGCCTACATAAGTTGTCTTTGCAGGCAGCTTTCCTTCAACTTTTTTTTATTATTTAGGCTCGCCCTGGCCACTGGCATGTGCGGGCTCAAGCGACGCCCCAAAGTGGGGCTCGGCTCGGGCCTCGATGTGATCGAGCCCGAGCCGGGCCCGACTCGGGCCGGAAACATCGAGCCCGAGCAGGGCCCGACTCGGGCTTTTTCCGGGCTGAGCCATAGCCACCCGAGCTGGCGAGCTTTTTGCCATCCTTATATAGGGATATCATAAACTGCAAAAACTTTGGAAGATTTCCCTGCCTACTTTAGCCAATTTCCGTGCCCGATAATTTTTGACGAGATCTGAAAAAAATGTAAAGAGGACAGATGATTGATTTTTGGAGAGGACAAGCATTGCAAATGATGATCAAGGAGAAAGAGAAATGATTTAGGTCTTCCAAGGTTTTGTACTAAACCAAAATGGGCTTTGTGTGGTGTATAAAGTAAGGTTCTAAAAGGCGTAATGCGTGGAGGTCAAGTTATGGGCTAGGCGAGCTTAGGCGAGGCATGTGTAAAAAAGCATTTTCTTATTTTAATATTATTTTAATTTTTAATCAATTAAAAATAATATTTACTAAACATTTAAAGCAGATTTATA
>CAIGRL010194178.1:0-15897 GCA_903798325.1 Fraxinus xanthoxyloides | reverse complement strand
CCAAATTCCTTATATACATCGTTTCAAATTATAGTTGTACACAAAATCAATTGAGAATTTCAACTATAAGTAGTGTCCAATTGTGTCACAATTAACCGCCATTTTTTTTTACACGGTAGCTTTCATATACGGCAGATGTAAATTGCCAATATTTTTTTTTTTCAAAAGCTTGTTTAATCAATCAAGATAAGATACTTTTGTGCAAGTGATTCGTTTTTTTATACTTTTATATTCAGTAATTTATGTATGAATTTTCAATGGACCTTCAGAATCTTTATTAAGAGATAAGACATCCGTGGGAATTTAAGATGACTTAAAATGTGCGTGTAGTTTGATCACCGATATACTCCATAAGAGAAGAATGATATGAAGTGTTTATCTTATTGTGATATAATTGTGTATGAAAATTGCACGTATCTTACTGAGTATTTTTAAATACTCTTACAAAATTTTACAAGTTAGTTCGGATCGATTATAATAGTGATGGGATGGTGATGCGACTACCAAGGAATCGAAGAAATAAAACATTAAGTTTATGTTTTTCATTAAATTATTAGTCAGTTTAATTTGTTTAAAGACAAGTATTTAACTTGTGATTATGTTTTCATTATGGATATTCCAGTTATTTTTATTTAAAAAATATTATTTTATCATGTCGAGAAAATTGAATTTTTGGCAACACTCCAGTATTTGTGAAATTTTGAGGCGTTACATAAAATATTTTTAACTTACCTCACAAGAGATAGTTAAATATAATTGGATTACCGATTATTAAATATCACTAATTACATAGGTTAAGAAATGGAAATAGGATAAAGATAAGTGGATTCGCAAGTTCAATACACTCATCAATTCATTCTTATAAAGCAACGCATTTAGATAATTTATAGAATAATTTGGAATAAAAAAAATAAATTTTTTTGTTACAACATTCGAATTTAATTATAAACTAATACAATTTGCTTTAACACTTATTTCCTGTGAGAGGATACTCACGACTCATCACATTATTACTTATTAATGATCTCGACGTACTTTTAAATTCTGTACGAACAGTATATTTATCTTTATAAAAAGGGATAATTGCAGCAAAACTCCAAACATTTGAAAAATTAATAGACTTTCCCCAAATATTTGATTTATTGCAGTCGTTACCCATAACTTTTTCAAATGTTGCAGGTGAGGCCTTTTTGAATGGTTTTCGATCATAATTCCGCTAGTTGACAAAAAATTTAACTTTGAGCACATTTTTAATATTTAAAAAAGAGGACAAAAGAGTAACTTTCCATTTATCACATTAAATAATTAAATAAAAAATAAGAAATAAACAAAAAAACACACCCACCCACCAGTGTCTTCTTCTTTTACCTCCAACCACTGGTGTCTTCTTCCTCTAATAATAGTGCGAGAACTTCCAGCACTAGTATCTTATAATTTCCGACTCCAAACATCACTCTTCTTCTTTTAATCTGATATACAAGAAGCCCAAGTTTTTTCATGATTTTGAGAATGGGTTCAAGAAGTAGTTTGAGAGTGCACATTTAGTTTTTCTTGAGCTATAAACACGTGTATAGTAATGATTGACTTCAAAGAGATCTACAATGGAGGCTAATATCCAGATAAGAATTGTTGCAACACTCTCTTTTTTGTATTTCAGCTGTTTATTGTGTTACAGACCCCAATGATCTAGTTGTATTAAATCAATTGAGAAAAGGTGTGGAAAATCATGAGCTCTTGAATTGGCCTGCAAATGATGATAACCTATATAGGCCTTCAAGTTGGCCACATATATTTGATTTTGGCAATAGAGTTGCATAGATTCAAAGGTTACAGGTTTGGGATCTAAAGCCTACGATAAAATCATTGCTTGAGTTCTCACACTACTTGGGCTAATAGTGTGAAGAAGTAAAGGAAGATGAAGATGAGCACGCACAAGTTGAGGAAGCTAAGGAAGTCTCTTATTTACTTTCAGTATTTCTGCCTTTGCTTGAAACTTTAATTATATGGTAGAGGAAGAAGACGCCGATGGTTGGAGGTAGAGGAAGAAGACACCGGTGGTGGGTGTGTTTTTTTTGTTTATTTCTTATTTTTTATTTAATTATTTAATGTGATAAATAGAAAGTTACTCTTTTGCGCCTTTTCAAATTATTAAAAATGTGCTCAAAGTTAATTTTTTTTTGTCCAACAGAAGGAATTATGGACGGAAATCATCTAAAATGACCTCACCTGCAACATTTGAATTGATTAGGGGTGACGGCTGCAACAAATCAAATATTTATGAAAAGTCTGCTAATTTTTCAAAGTTCAGGGCTTTTGCTGAAATTATCCCTTATAAAAATAAAAATTGGACAAAAAAGAGGCTGAAATTAAAAAGGAAAAAAGAAAAAAAGGGTTGACCGTCTTTCTTTCCAGCAACAATGTGTGAAAACTGAAGATTTGGATCGATACATCACATACACGCACACATCGCTCTCAGTGTGTGCGTGAGTGAAAGCGAATTTTCAAATGTCTGGAGAGCCTTTACCGACTCGCTGGTCTTTTCAGGTAACTGATTTCATTTTTATATGTTCTATACGAATGCAATTTATGTATTTGAAGTTAATTACGGTGAATCGGGAAGTTGTTTGTGTATGCATTTGAGTATACACTGGCATTTTTGTAGATCAAGGTATCAGTGCAGGTTTTAGTCTGTGATAAATTTTGCTTTGAACTTCAACGACTGCGTTGGCCTTATGATTCCTTAAAGTTATTGACCATTAGATTAACCTTACTTTCTGCTTTTACTTGTATTGGTGGTTAAATCGTACACATATTAGAGCTCAATTACACAAAAAATTCTTGTGGTTTATTTATGTCCATAGAAGCACAAGTTACCAGTTGTGCATTGCTCTTCTGGGATGCAAATTGCGTTAGAATTTCATTAATCATTTTCCTATGTTTATTGGCCATTAAAGTGACTTTCTTTTCTGTTTGTACTATATTGATGGTTAAATAATTGATGAATGGCTTTTGTTAATTTCGATCTAATGTCTGAACTTAAGCTGCAATGGTTTTACATTATACTTCTAGGAAGAAAACTGCACTCCCCTTTATTATCTGGTCGTCGATTTGTTTTTAATAGGGATGTATAGGTTGTCGGATACTCGATGACCTTCGGAGTTTTATCATTTCATTCAATTGTTGAAAGTTATTTAATTGGTATTACGAATATGCTTATTTATGTAGAATTTCTTTTTGCTAAACATTTAGGAATTTAAGTTGTTTTACGATATGAAGTTTGGGAGGAAGAGAGACCCCAAGGAGAAAGATACGGCTACATATAATGAAATTGGGCATAATGGGAATTCTTCCAATGTGATATCAAATGGAAATGGGCACGTGGAAAATCCATCTGAGTTGTCCATCTACGAGCAGTATCGTAATCAGGTACTCTGTTTACTATTCATCTAAATGCAGTGAATGTGGTGGTTGTATGGTGCTCGGCTATTTCAACCTTCCTTTATTTGTTATGCTCAAGGATCGAGGGATTTTAACGCACAACAATGGAGTTTCTTCCGCTGGAGTTGATGAAAAACCGTATGACTTACATGTCTTTTTTTTTCGTAGTTAATTATTTAATGTCGTTGCTTTGAGTCTAAAAATGCTGTTTAACGAAACAATTATATATGCTTTTAGTTGATTTAGTGGTCTCTTTCAAGCTATCAAAAGAGCAGCCAACCCACATCTTGCCCTCATCAAACTGCATGTTTCTGTTAGTACAAAAACAATCAATTAGGATTACCACCATAAATTAGAATGACACAACTTCAAGATGTGTACAAATGTTGTGGACAATTTAGTCCTAGACAATGTCCATTTTAAATCTTTCATGCTAAGCAGGTTATCTTTCATTTTTCAACTTTGAAGAGTTGCTCAATTGGTCAGACCTTGAGTTTGTTCCCCAATGGTCATCACCTCGAGTCTCTTCAGGGCCACTGAGGTGAGTATTCGGCCGTAAACTTCAGAGCCCTTTGAGATTAGTCGAGGTGCGCGCAAGTTGGCCCGGACTTCCACGGTTATTAAAAAAAAAAAGAGTCTGGATTTTTTTCCATAGTGAAGTACATTTTTATTCATTATATCAACTTAGTACTCTTGATAGCATGGACCAAGACTTGATCCTCTCCTCCCAATTCCACTCCAAATTGATGAGCTGGAGATGATGGTATAGCAAGGCATCATGCTAATATCGCCAACATTGCATCATATTGGAAAAAACTAATTGCATGCCTTTATTCATGAAGGGAGGGAATGTGTGAATCAAAATAATAATACTAAAAAGTACTTCATTGCCATACTGTACAACGAAAATTTAGGATGCACTAACACCCTCCGGGATTGGCTGGTTGGTTTCGATTACGTGTCGAAACCTAACACGTCATAGATACATGTTGGAAACGCCTAGAGGCGTGTCCAAACTATTTATTTGATTTTATACAGTAGACAAATCACTGTCATACTGCCATTTGACAACGCACGACACCGACACATCATAAACATCAAGTGGTGTTTTCAAATTATTATTATTATTATTATTGTTGTTGTTGTATAGTTGAACAAGTCGTCGACATGAGTCGGAAATCTAGGTGGCATGCCCGAGTTATTGTTTGCTTTTTTACTTTAGAACTCACCGTATGACAAGCTGGAAGGTACATTGTTGACATGCTTGAATTAAAAAAAAAATAATAATAATAAAAAAATGAAAAAAATAATATTATTTTAATCAGTGTGTCAAGGCGTGCCATGTCGTTATTTTTTTAAAATATTGCGTGTCAACGTATCTATGTTGTGTAATGTCTGACATTCGTGTTCATGTCGGTGCTTACTAGACTAAAATTCAGTGCTGTATAGTACAACAAAAGTTTGCGCAAAATACCAGGGCCTTTCACCTAACTGCACTGCATCAATATGTTATGCTTCTCAGGATAGGATTATTTCTGTAGCATCTTTTTCCTATTTAGGTGTTTGCTGACATTTACTGTTCACTTTTTTCAGGCAGAAGTCTTTACTTCCTCCTTTTGAGTCAGCTGAAATGCGTACCTTAGCAGAGAGTTTAAGTAGGTAATTGATGACCCAATTGGCTAGAGACTTACAGCAACCAATCAATTTTACTAGTTGAATTTCATTCATCTGGCTGACTTGATAACTTTCACTGAGAACTATGAATGATGTTTGTTTTTTCTTTGCAGGGATATCATTCGCGGTAGTCCAGATGTTAAATGGGAAAGCATTAAAGGGTTAGGGAATGCCAAACATCTACTCAAAGAAGCAGTTGTCATGCCCATAAAATATCCAAAGTAGGTCTTGTCATCGAGCACCTTATTTCATGCTAAAGTTTCAGGAAAGAAGTTGAAATTTATTGATTTATTTTCAGATAGCTAGTCAAAGGTCAAAACTTTGTGTATGATATTTGAAGATAACTCATTAATCGACATTGGGGAGATGGGGTTTTTCAAGTAGCATTTAGCACATGAGATGCAGATTATATAAATTTTAGGTTCTTATTGAACTGTAACTAAAATTCCCTTAAAACTTCTTCTAGGTATTTCACTGGTCTTCTAACACCATGGAAGGGTATTCTCCTATTTGGACCCCCAGGAACTGGGAAGGTTTGTACTCTACCTCATTTCTCTCTATCACTCGGTTGATGATCATGACCTCCAAAAATTTGATTTTGAGTTTGTAAAATACATTAATGCTGATAAAGGTCATTTGCTAATCTTAGTTTCTTATGCAAGTTGTTCTATTGCCTGATCAGATGAGATTTGAACTAAAGATTAGAAATCAGACTAAGAATCCTGCAAAAGTGAAGCTTTGTTCCCTTGTTGATTAGTATATAGATTATATAAATTGAGGATGAAGAATTTCGGCTGTAGAGATTTTAATTTTAATTATTGAACAGTGTAACTAAAAAGGCAATCAATTTCGAATTAGAGTTACGAAAGAAATGTTTTAAAATAGAACTACGTAAATTAGTATGCAGGTGACTTCCTATAGTATATGCTTTTTGTAGACGATATAAATATAAACGATGAGAGCAAAAAGGCAATCAATTTGAACTTAGAGTTATGGAAGTAATATAACTAATCAGAAGTCGATAGAGTAAGATTCTTGGAATGTACTTCTAGTCAATATGACAATGTAGATGTACTGACACTGAAGTTCCTGTTTTCAGTCATTCTATGAAAGCTTATTAAAATTGACATAGTTTTGATCAATAAATGATATTTCTTATGCCCCTGTTTGACAACCATTATTTTGAGTAAAATGAGTTTTGAATAGTAATTGTTGGAGATTGTGTGGTTATAAAGTAGGGAAAGTTTTTGAATTTACGTGTAAAATATTTTATTGTGTAAATATACGGTTGAAAATGAGTATGAGATTTAAATAGTTTTGAAATAATGGTTGTCAAACAGGGGACTATAATCGGAGCCATTTTTCATTTTTGCAGACTATGCTAGCAAAAGCTGTTGCAACCGAGTGCAATACCACATTTTTCAACATTTCTGCATCATCAGTCGTCAGCAAATGGCGAGGTATGGTGTTCTGGCTTGTCATGTCTCCTAAACACAGCTTTGTGTGACTTATGATCAGCTGGTTGAATCTTATTGTGATATTCCTTTTCAGTTACTTTATCAATCTTTTTTTAGCCTTAGATGGTTATGCTTTTGTTGTGGCATGAATGAGTAAGGGAATATTTTAATGACAAGATTGTGCGAAATTAACTATAATGGTATATTTATTGTAACTAAGATTTCTTTGCTAATACAAAATTTAGTGTAGTAGTTAATTAACTTGTGAATATCTCAATGTATGTTTGAATATGTTTTTTGTGCCATCTTTGGATGAAGTTCTGCTATTTTATGAAACAATAAGTAATTTTGTTTTGCCTTTTTCTCTTTTTAATCTTAAATTTCTTCAGATCGTGTTATTTGAACTCTAGTCCCTTGAGATTGCGGAGATTCTTTTCCAGTTTCGTGAAACTTCATGGATTTGTAAACATTGAGTAACAGCAGACACAATTTTAGGATTTTGTTATCACTGATGAGAAAAGCAGATACCCCAATTGGCATCCATCTTTCTTTTGATATAATTCTTTTGAATTGTGTTGCATTTCAGGTGACTCGGAGAAATTGATTAAAGTATTATTTGAGCTGGCTAGGCATCATGCTCCATCAACTATATTTCTTGATGAGATTGATGCAATTATCAGCCAGCGAGGTGAAGGGCGCAGTGAGCATGAAGCTAGCAGGCGTTTGAAAACTGAGTTGCTCATACAGGTGATCATTATACCTACCAGTGCAAGAATATATAAAAGGGGAGTGTTGTTGGCACTCCAAATTAGCTTTCAGCATTCTGTCATAGCGAGTGACTTGTGGACAGCCACAGGCTAATTTGGAGCTACAGTGACATATCCTCATTTATAAATGGATTAATTTGTAAATAGATAGAAATGAGCATTAGATAAGTGCAATGTACTTGTGACTCCATTTGAATGTGTGGTTGAACCTTTCCAAAAACTAATGGTTTGGACTATGATTGCAGATGGATGGTTTAACTCAGACGGATGAACTTGTTTTTGTCTTGGCAGCAACAAACCTCCCCTGGGAACTAGATGCAGCCATGCTCAGACGTCTTGAGAAACGGGTATATATATATATTCAGATGGGCTGATGCATCGTTTGGCATGAGACACAGACATAGACATTAGATCTTACAAGAACAATTGTTGTTAGACAAGTTTCTAGTTAAAAAAGACATTTAACTGCCAATTAACCCAATCAAATCCTCCTTTTTCTTTTCTTCTTCATTTTGTTGAAATCATAATGTGTTTCTAGAAAAAAATGTGGTGCCATTTTCGACACTCCAAATTCAAGCTATTGGTATTTTGCAATAAAAGGTTGTTGAGTTAGGCACATTCCATTCAAAAAGAAAAATGGCAGCAACCGCATTCGGATTTACCCGAGTGGCGAACCGGGGGGAAGGCAGCCACTCAGTTGGCAAAGCTCGGAAACCTGAGTCACAAAAAATAAAAAAATAAAAAATGGGGCAAGGAATTGAAGGTCTCAATGATTTTTAAATTTCCTACCATATTCATTTAATAATATTGACCTTTTTTTTCCTTTCCACGTGATATAGATACTTGTACCTCTCCCGGAACCAGAAGCCAGAAGAGCCATGTTCGAGGAATTGCTACCGTCAAACTTTCAAGAAGAGAAACTTCCTTATGATTTGTTGGTGGAAAACACTGAAGGTTTTTCGGGTTCCGATATTAGGTTATTGTGCAAAGAGGCTGCAATGCAGCCCCTGAGACGGCTAATGGCACTTCTTGAGGACAAACAAGAACTGGTACCTGAGGATGGTATGTCTCTTAATCACTACCAATAGAAATACAATATTGAAGTTTCTCGAAGAAATAAAGCTAAGGAAAAAAACATTAAAAAGACTGAGGGCATATTTGGTAGTTATATTGGACAGGTCTATACAAGAGAGGCACGTGAAAAAGTTTGCCAATTGTCCTTTGATCAGTTCACTGTAACAACATGCTGCGAGTGTTGCTGATGCTTACACTGCCATGTATACAATTATAAAAGCCATTTATTTAAAACTTCACCACAGGAGCAAAAATTAACCTGAGCATAATTTTGTGATCATAGTACTTCTTGATTCTTCTTATTATTGACCAGTGTCCACTAGAAAAACTTGGTATTTATATATTTTGAAAGAAGTTCAAAAGTTGTGCAGCTAGATAAAACATACATTATCTGCTTATTGTATTTTAATGTTTAAAATGTGCAAAGTTGCAACTCGTCTTCTGGTTGAGGGAAGGAAATGGGGTTTAGGTTTCTATTGCTCCCTTTTAGCTCCTAAAGTTCTTGATGTAATTCATTTTTTTTGCCACATTCTGACAGAAGTACGGGACTTATATGTACTTTCATCAGTAATATTTTTTCTCACTAGTAAAACATTTTTTAACTTTCAAAATTTTCGTTTTATAAATTTATAGGGTTGTCGTCTTAGCTTGGCTTTGAAGTTTTCACGTTATGAGTAATTTGATAACAAGGACAAATGTTTCCATTGATCTGATCACACAGTACTTCATGTTTAATTCTCTTCGCTTATAGATAGGGTTAAGGTGTTTTCTATAATTGATGCACTAGTATGTCGTGATTGACACGCAGAGTTACCCAAAGTTGGACCAATTACACATGGAGACATTGAGGTGGCTTTGAAGAACACTAGACCATCTGCTCATCTCCTTGTTCATCGCTATGTGAAGTTTAATGCCGACTATGGCAGCCAAATAGTCCAGTGAAGGCGCGCAGTCCTATTATACTATGTTGTTGGATTTGTTAATGTTTTTATTGTTCTGTATTTTCATATCGAGTTTAGAGGCCCGTAAAGCTCAAAAGATGTTTCTGTTCTAACTGTTTACGGTGAAGAATCTAGCAAAAGAAAACAAATTAAAAACATTATGGTGAGATTTTTTTTGATTATATGTTTGGGTTGAACTGTAGAAAAAGTTGCTACTATAAGGCCTTGTTTGATAGGCCAAATTTTCCTAGTAAGATGGAAATTATCCCACCATTTTCCACCTTTGGGTTTGTTTGACGGCAAATGTTTTCCACGCAATTTGTTTTCTCATTTTTGGGCACGTGATGGTTTTTTTTTCACAAAATTGATGAATTGATTTTCCCATGGTTAGATGTTTTTTCATTTTCTTGGCAAATGGCAATTGAAACAAACCCATCAACTGAGGAATCATCATTGACTTTCCATATAATTTCCATAATCACCGACTTAGAAAGGAGATACCAGTTATATGTGGGGTCTTCATCTTCATCTAAACAGATTCTGGAAATATCTATAGTGGCAGCCATAGCTAGAAGAATCTGGAAGGATTAGTGCTAATTTTATGGAAGAATTCTCTAGAAGTTGAAGGAAGCCACCATCGCCGACATTATGGAATTATGTAGAAGAAGAAGAAGAAGCCCCGCTATTGTTGTCTATGAATAGTGGCTGAATATATTGTTGTCGATAGTTGAGCGACAGCTTGTCACTCGAGTTAAGGAGAGGCGACAATTTAACAACGAAGTCTCTGTTTTTGAAGTTCGAGTCAAGCCGATACTCTAGCGAAAATTTGCGCCGATTTTCCTTCTTTTCCTATTCTTGAACATTAGATCTAAAAATCATACTTTTGACAATTTACACATTACTCCTTGACTTTTTACAACATATTAATTTAATCATTTTCTTCACAAAATAGCCAATTACATAATATCAAATACGTAACAAAAATACTACATCAAAATTTATGGATATAAAATTATATACACAATAAATAACTGGAGTCTACACGAAGAACTGTTTGTTGCATTATGCACAACACAGGAACAATTTTCCACAGTGGGCATTTGGAGAATAAAGTAGACGCGTCCGACCATCTTAAAGTCTCTAAATAAGTGGGATCAGTTACATATTCACCAATCTTTCTTTGTTTAATTAAATCTTATAGAAGTACTAAGTTTCGCCATCCATGGAGTAAGATGTATCAAAGCCCTAAAATAACAAATATTTTATATTTTCATTTAATGTAAATTATTTAACCTTGCGCCTACCTCTCTGTTCATGTACCCTCGCGACCTTGATTTTTCAAATTCCCCGTCAAACCCTGATCAAGCCTTGTCCCTCTTGGGGTATGGTTGTACATGTCTATGAATTGAGTCGAGACCGTATTGATATTCTTTTTTCTTTTATTTTGTTTATAAAGTTTTGCCAAGTGTTAGAGATAATTGTTGTGGAAATTCATAAAAATGCATCGTATCTGATTTGTATAAGACTAGTGTAAGGAATGAATACAAAATTTATTTAAATAGTAAGAAATAGAGATAAATATTAAAACTCCTAACATTATATACTGAAAACGTTATTAAAATGGGCTCAAGACGCAAGGATTACTTATGGTAAAATGAAAAATTACGAATCCATAAAAGATTATTCGTGTTCATACTCCATACTATTCTAAGAACTAAACTACCCGATTAATCTTCTTCTACTATTAGTATCATTTGAAGTGACCGATCCCCCACTTTATTTGAAAGAAATACTGAATTGCTGATTGTCCCTAAAAAAGGTTGACTCACAAGATTGGCCAATTTACTCTCAAATTAAAATTTTCTTTTTATAGTTTATTTATTTTATTTTTATCACAGTTCAACATTAGATGGACCTTTTGATATTGAGTATTTACCTTAATCATCAATTTGAATTATTTTTTTTGAAAAGAAAAGCTCCAAAGAATAGTGATAAAAATGGAAAAATGAGTTGTTCCATTGATTCTTTCTTTTTTTCTTTCCCCTCTGACATTGATGCAAAAGTGTGAGCTTCCAAGTACCCCCCATCCCCACTAAAACAAAAGAGTAACCCTATTCATAGTCAGCGATAGTACTAATAATCCTATGTGGCATCTTGTTATTTAAAGTAACATAATTATATGAAATTAATGCCTCAAATAACAAACTGTCATATTGGATGATTACTACTATTGCTGATTATGAATAACATTACTCAAAACAAAATCCATGTGCTAAGACTATCAAGACTCACTCTTGCCATTATGGAGGGCATTGGAGATGGAAGACTTGTTAAATCAATTAATCTAAAAATGTCAATAATTAAGTCAAAAAATGTGGTGAACTAATGCATTGGAGATGGAAGACGTGTTAAATCAATCAATCATGCTACTTGTATCAAAAAGCTTGACAATTTTTTTTGTTTTTGACAAAACGCCAAGTAGCATGGTTGATTGATTTAACATGTCTGCCCTCGCCGCAGATGCCCCCCAATAGGGGGCCGTTATGCGGCATTTTGTCGACAAAGTTGTCAAACTTTTTGGTACAAGTAGAATAATTCTGAATCAATTTATCTAAAAATGTCAATAATTAAGTCAAAAAATTATTGAACTAATGCATTGGAGATGGTAGACGTGTTATATCAATTTATCTAAAATCGTCGATAATTTGTAAGACGTGGTGAACCAATAGTCATCATTTTTATTAGCGAGGGCATTGGAGATTGTGTACGTGTTAAACTAACTTTTCTCAAAAGATTAACTAAGATATCAGAGATTGGACAAATATCTGCATGTGTGTGTATATAAGCTTAAATATTTTTGTTGAATAGATAGTGTCTGTGAATTCCCACACAGGCTAATTCAGAAGCGTCATTAGTGAAGACAAAATAATGTGGAAGCTCAAGATTGCTCAAGGCAATGGACCGTACTTGTACAGCACCAATGATTTTGTAGGCAGATCCTCATGAAGGAACGGTCGAAGAGCGCCAAGAGTTTGAGAAGGCGCGTGAAGAATTTCAGAAGAATCGGGAGAAGGGAATTCATGGCTGTGGAGATTTGTTCATGAGAATTCAGGTGAATTAATTAATTTTTAATATCCTGGACGATACGGCCATGTGAAGATTTTAGCTTCTTTTTTTTTCTTTATGCCGTCCATTCAACAACGTAAAAAGGAAAAATGAAAACTAGTTTGATCTTGTTTTCTCACAGCTTATAAGAGAAAGTGGCATTGATCTGTTAAGCATTCCGCCAGTGAGATTAGATAAAAATGAAGGAGTAACTTATGAAGCAGCTACCACAGCTGTGAAGAAAGCTTTACGGTTAAATCTTGCATTGCAAGCAAGTGATGGGCATTGGCCAGCTGAAAATGCTGGCCCTATGTTTTTCACTCCTCCATTGGTATGTACAAAATGGAATCTTATCGAGTTTTTTATTGAGTTAACTCAATGTGAAATGCGTTCTCGTTGGTACTTGCAGATCATTGCCTTGTATATCAGTGGCAAAATTAACATTGTCTTGACACCAGAACACAAGAAAGAGATCATTCGCTATATCTACAATCACCAAGTGGGTACCAAATAAAACTCGATTTGTCTTCCATGAGTTTAGTTAACCATTTCACAGTGTATATAAGGCACATTTACACAAACTCACATACATCACTATGTGCAAATGGATAATCTAATGTAAAGGAATGTGAATCATAGAATGATGATGGTGGATGGGGATTATACATTGAAGGCCGTAGCACCATGATAGGCTCTGCGCTAAACTATGTCGCATTACGTCTATTGGGAGAAGGACATGACGATGGTAGTGAGGCAGTTAACAGAGGCCGAAAGTGGATCCTTGATCATGGTGGCGAAACTCAAATTCCCTCTTGGGGAAAGACCTATCTTTCAGTAAGAATTCTCAATTTAACCGTGACAACAATATTATAGCTTTTTAGTCTGGTAATGAGCAAAATGTAATTTGGAACAGGTCCTCGGTGTGTATGATTGGGATGGCTGCAACCCAATACCTCCAGAATTCTGGCTTTTCCCTTCATTTTTGCCTTTTCATCCAGGTAAAATTTTGTACGCTTCATTAGAGAAAATGATTCAATTTTAAATTTAATCAATAGTTCATTCTGAAGCTTCCATTGGATTGCATGTAACAACTTCTTTAAAATGCAGCAAAAATGTGGTGTTATAGTCGTTCAGCTTACATGCCCATGTCATACTTGTACGGAAAAAGATATCATGGGCCGCTCACCGATCTTGTTTTATCTCTTAGACAAGAAATTTATGTCAAACCGTACAATCATTTAGAGTGGAATAAAGCACGCCACGATTGTTGTAAGGTCGGTCTGGTTTCTGCTTTTGTTCCCGAGTTGGCAACAATCTCAATTCAATTTAACATATAATATCATAAGATATGGCGAGTCTTTTTGTGCTCACGCATTATAAAGATTGAAACTAAAAGCTTCAAAATTTGATTCTTGAACTCTTAATCTTAACAAGGACAAAGACATTGTCCATATTCTTAAAATTACTTTTTCCTTGAAAATCACAAATAAGCGAATCCTATAACGAGAAGGATGCAAATTTTGGACAATGTCTCTGGTCTTAGAGTCGTGCTAAGGCACTAGACTAATTACTGAGGCTTATGCTAATTTCAAAATGAAGGATGATCTCTATTAGCCCCACACCTTCATACAAGATTTTCTCTGGGATACTCTCAACTACTTTAGTGAGCCAGTAATGAGGTGTTGGCCCTTGAACAAGATTAGACAAAAGGCCATCGAAAAGGTACTCAAATTCATGCGCTACGAGGCTGAAGAAACTAGATACATTACAAGTGCATGTATAGGAAAGGTTAGTGAGACAATTAATTTTCATTTTTTTTTTTTTGGTGAATTTTTGTTGTTGATGGGATCTAAATATTACACCACAAAAGTTTTTGTGATTCTTTATGCAGAGTCTACAAATGATGTGCTGGTGGGCACATGATCCAAGCTCTATGAAGAAATAGAAATTTCCGTGGCAAAAGCTGTGTGATTCCTTGAAGAAAGACAATGGCCTGATGGTTCCTGGTAACTTAAATTCAGGCTTTGAGTTGTAGGGGAAAGTAGAAGTGCATATTCAGGATTTCAATCTAACCTGAGATATGTATGACAGGTATGGTTATTGGGGAATTTGCTTCCTCTATGGCACATTCTTTGGGCTAGGAGGGTTAGCTGCTGCAGGGAAGAAATATGACAACAGCGATGCAGTTCGAAAAGGTGTCAATTTTTTCTTGTCAACACAAAATGAAGAAGGTGGATGGGGAGAAAGCTGCGGGTCCTGCCCAACCATGGTATTTAGTTGGAAGATTTGCATATAAAATACATTCGTTTATTTATATTTTTATTTTTTCTCTGCCAAATGAAATCCTATTTGATAATTGTGTGATAGAAATACACACCACTGGAAGGAAACAGAACAAACTTGGTACAAACATCATGGGCAATGCTAGGTCTAATGTACGGTGGACAGGTTGGTATCATTTTGAGCTTACATGTCTTCTCTAATATTTCTGCCTTGTGACTTTAGTATTAATAAAAATAAGGAAATTAATGAAAAAGTGATTGTTTTAGGTATCTAAACTCGATTATGTATAGGATGAGAGGGATAAGTGGTACAAGAATCTTGTGTAATGAGAAGTTCTTTATAAGATTAAAAAAGCATTTGCATGCAGAGAATAGTGGTTTGATGTTTTTGCACCATGCTTACCTTTTTCCCGTTTCTTAAAAACTAGGCGGAGAGGGATCCAGCACCTTTACACAAGGCAGCAAAGTTGTTGATTAATGCACTGATGCGCAACGGAGATTTTCCTCAACAGGTAGCTGCCAAGCTCTTAAATGGCATCGAAATTCTGAATTACTCGGTTCAAAACCAGTCTTGTAACCAAAAATGAACTGAACTTGTAATCACAGGAGATAACTGGAATGTACATGAAGAACTGTATTCTGCATTACGCACTATACAGGAACATTTTTCCACTGTGGGCACTCGGAGAATATTGTAAACGTGTCTGGCCATCCCGGAGCCTTTAAATAAGTGTGATCATGTCATAATTTCACCAATCTGCCTTTGTTTCTTAAAATGTATTTTGAACAATTAAAGAATGAAGATTTTATAAAACTGGAGTATTTGTCTGCTGCAAATATATGGGCTCATGTTGGAGTTATTGTCCTTCGATGCTAAAATCTGCAACTTGTAGAAAGCAACGTTCTAAAAGGAGCAAGACTTCTTCCTATTTATAATATTATTTTAATTAATGTAGATCAATAAATAAATAAGATAATGCATACCTTGAAACATTTTCTCGCCCCTTGCCTGATTCGACGTTGTCCTTAGGACAATGCCAATGGTCGTCAATGCTGTCTAGAATCAAGAAACATTTTCTTGCAAGTGTTGTGGACTTGCATGATTTTATTTTCTACATCATTAAAATTTTAATAAGACTTCCAACTCCTCAATAAAAAA
>CAIGRL010194095.1:0-20403 GCA_903798325.1 Fraxinus xanthoxyloides | reverse complement strand
TTTTTTTTTTTTTTCCAAATTTCGCACGACTAATCCTAAGGAGCGGCTGTTTCCCCCCTGGTTCCACACCCGGATTAATCCTAATGCAGTCACAGTTTATACATAATTGGGTCTGACATTCGACGGATCTCCTCCTTGTGAACCTCTGTCTTCCAATATAGATGTTGTCTTCCAACATTAAATGTTATCTTCCAACATAAATGTTGTCTTCTAGCTGCTGCGGGGATTCGAACATTCAATACTTCGTAGAAAACCCTCTTGCTTTACCTCTGCACCATGCACGTGGGGGTTGTTTCACTGTTTTCTTGCTTTGACATGTGTTTGAGAATGCTTTGCACAAATTTATGAGCGATCATTAGGTTAAGTTGCAGGACATTAATGAAAAGAGAAAGCAAAACCATTAATGTAGGAATAAGGCATTGTTGATATGAGGAGATTTGGGGAAGACTGATACATACATACAAGGCATTGTTGATATGAGGAGATTTGGGGAAGACTGATACATACATACAATATAATTTTATGACCATTCTCAATATTTGAATTATATTCATTATTTATCAACAAATTAATATGTCATAAACTCATATTATCGATGACATAACACATCAATTTATTAAAGGATAATAAATTTAATTCATATATTGATACTCATCATAAAATTATTTATCAAAGAATTTGTGTGCAGTGTAATCGTGCTATATTCACCTACATGCTTCTTGCATATGCTATATACTAAAATGCTGAACTCATTATTTTCAAATGGAAAAAAACGATGTTCTAAAACAACCATTTTAAAATAACTCGTCTAAAAGTTTAAGATGCAATAGAAAAGATATTTTTAGATATAATATTATTTCAAATACTCCTTTTTGTGTAAATTGGATTGTTTTTAAATTCTAACATTGACATGTTAATTTTCTGTATAAATAGGAGTGGTGAAATTGGAACTTAGTACCAAAAAATTAATGGTAAGAATTAAGATAATTATTTATTTACATTTATCATTCATAGTTGATAGCCAAGGTTCATACTAATCTATAATATATTAAATATAAGTGATAATTGTTTTTTAGACGATTTTAACCATACTAGAATTTAATTATTTCAATAATACCTTATTTTTTGTTTTTCAATATGTAATAAATACTACAAAATCCTAATTTAAACTCAATGAATTTTGATTTGATGAATCTTGATCTATTTATATTTTATCATAACTAATGTGGGGCCATACAATTTTTATATTCTTTAATTAATATAATGTTTACAGAAGATGCAAATCGAACATTTTTTATTTTTATACTTTCATAGGAAAAAAAAACATATTCTCTTTGAATTAGGGTTTTCATTCGTTGTCGATGTGAAAGAGCTATAACAAATAAAATATATTTTTATAAATGCAATTATTTTATTTGATCTTTTCTGTCAGAGATTTTTGGATCTTTGACCGTAATCTATTTTGAAAGAGTCCAATTTCTCTAGCCTTATCATATAAAATATACAATTACGGTTCAAATAAAACTACACGTCCATGCACGATAATTCACTCGTCGAATTCATCAGCATTTAATTAACTTGTCTGATTTTAGTATGCCGATTTTGTCCACTCAACAATTCTGCTTTTGAATCCCAATTTTTAACAATTGTTTGATTGTGTTAAAAAATAGATTTTTCATTAGATTTTGATAAAAGATAAAATATATATAATTTAAAAATTGATAAAATTTTTGGATCTCATGAAAATGTATGATTGAAATTAATCATTGACTTTGACTTATATTTATTAATTCTTTTTAGCTAAACAAACATGGAGTAGATGGCAATTGGAGTATAGTGTCCGAAATTCTCTCTGCTAAGTGTCTCACTGACCATTTTGTGGATTAGAGAAGAGAATAGTGGATAAAATTCTCTCTGCCAAATAGTATTGCCTTGCTAGATAGTCGTCTCTCTATTTTGTCGAGGACATTCGAACGTTTTATAAATTTGATGGGATGTGATGAAATGGGATGAAAACTGGGGCCTTCCTCTAATTCCACTGTCGAAGACGAAGATATACCAACCCAATACATTTGAATGTCCAGTAAATGCTTTTTGAAATACATGATTCGTCACAATTTCGAAACATTCAGATTGTTAGTTACAAGTAACCACATAACCAAATCCATTTTTGGTCATGATGTCACAAGGGTTTGACAAAATATAACAAAAATGGTGGTCATAATTATTAATAACGATGCCAACTCGAATCTCAAATCTTCAAATACACTTTTGCACGCCCATTATAGAAAAACAACGATCATGGGCCCTAGGGACGAAGCCCAATGAGGTTCAGTGCAAGCACGGGCTTGCACCGAACTTCTGGCCAAACACAATGGCCTAATTTTTTTAATGAATATCTAATTTCCAGCTTAAAAGTGAAGCCCAAAACATTTTTGACCCAACCCAATACTGACAGTCCATTAGGTTAAGGCTTAGGCACAACCCACTCCATTTCAATTCAAAATCCATAGGAATTTCATTCCAGATCTTCCGCCTCCTGACATCCAACTCGTAGCCCTGGTTGCTTCTTTCTTTCTCCCAACCTATACCCATCAGTCCATTATCCACTCTTTCAACCTGAACCCGTTGCTGCTCTGCTCGCCTCTGTCCCTGTTCTAGCCTTAGATGACAAGTCCGCGAGAGTGGAGACCGAGATCAACGATTCTTCGACAATTGACAACAACACAAGAAAAAGGTGAGTTGAAGCCCTAAACCTTGAACCCAAAGCTTATGCATTGCTGTTATGCTGTATGCAGTATATAAAGAAACTGGTGATGTCACTTTTCTTGGTGTGTGAGACTTCCATATAAACTTCTCCTTCTCGATCTTACTGATATTTTTTAGCAACAAGTGAGCTTAGATATCACATTGAGATGAACCCTATAAATTTAGGTCTTTCACTTTTAGAAATAGTAATTTTATTTTGATTTCATTCATTAGTGCTTGTGAAATTGCTTGGGCGTTGTAATGTTAAGAAGTTTTTTTATGCACATTCAGATTGAGATTTTTGTTTGATTATTTACTTTTTAACTTTCGAAATTAGCACTTTGTTCTTCAATTGCTCGATGACTACTGCATCATACACATCATCGTGTAATTGATTTGACTATCAAAATCCTTTCAAATTTGATGTCTGCCTGCCTTTGTGACTGTGAGTTATTACACTGTAAATTGCTTATAGTATTGTTATGTTAATTGTGAGTTGTCATGTGAATTGCTTATAGAATTGCATTGCGAAATTGTTCATGTGAATTGCTTATAGAATTGCATTGCGAAATTGTGAATTGCCTGTGAAAATGTGAATTGTTTTGCAGCATTTGCTTTTGCCTATACTATTTGTGAATCTGTTTCTATGATTCTAAATTACTCTTAGTTAGTAATTGGATATCTAATGTTCAAATCCAGATATGAAATGAAGAGATTCTTTCAAAGAAAAACGAATGTACACAATATAAATGTTGATTGGAGGTGTTGAATAATGTGGAATTTGATGTTACAAAACTTCCAATTGATTCTAGTTTAAGGATATCCATTTTGGATTACAATGCTAACGTTCGAGATCAAGTTCGAATAGTTTATATGTTAAATGGGTAATTGTCAGCTCCAAGATCACGACTTTCTAAAACGCTAATTTAATATTGTCGTAATATTGTTTTATAATTTTATCATCATTGAATTCATAACCAAAAACTCAACATTCAACGTCAATAAATTGTGCCTGCACAAAGTTACTTTCTTGCCTCCACCCCTAATGGGCACCAAAGTTGAAGGTCACAACTATTAATGACGATCCCAATTCGAATATTACATATTGACCTTCGAGCAATTTAAAATGGGGAATTCATAGCAGTCAAACAAGATCGATGAATACTATAAATCTTGATTCTTGGTCCGGTAAGTTATTCTGCTCGAAGCTTCTCTTGTGAGCGATTTATTCGATGAATAAGATGGAGTGTTCCCATTATGCTTGGTGGCGGCTTCTTCGCCGGTTAAGAATGTTTTATAGTCTTTCATGACTTATAATACCCTTTCAACAATGTAAGTAGACTATGTATACTCGACTTGGTAATCACAACTCTATGAAGATAAATAGATACAAATGACCAAAGGAGTATACGCGATTGATTTATATAGTAGGCCTCTTGATTATTAAAAATAAAGTTTAATTTATTTCATTAAGAAGGCAATGAAGAATCATTCATCTCGATGGATGCATGCCCTTCCGAGTTTTGCTATAATCAAACATCGTTATCTCCCTGATCGACAAATAGTTTTGAGATTATAAGATGGTGTGACACTTGAAATGCATGGTTAAAAATGAATTAAAATTGTGGGTCCAATAATTAAAAATGAAGTTTAATCAATTTGTAATCTCAAAAAACCTTCGTCAAATAAAGACTATATCTTCTTGGTCTTTGGTCATGGTTCAATCTCGAGGTAATGAGAGAGCAACAAACTTAACTTGAACGACATATAAACCGACAATTATAGCTCAATTCTACGAGCTTGTTTGGCGCAGCGAAAACTAAAATTAAAATTGGTAATTGGACCGTTAGGCTGCAACGGTCCAAAAACTACAAGAATTTGGCATGCCACTTTTTATAATTTTCCCAAATCTACCCTCCATTGATGTTAAATAGTCAAAAATGGCTGCACACTCAAATCTCAAATTTGTTGGGATGGGGGGTAGTTATGGAATGTTGCAACTTGTGCAACAAGCCATTCTTCAACACTGTACCTGATAATGACAGAAAAATCAATTCTTGAAAAAGTTAGGATCCCTCCCAGACACCACCTACATGTCTCTTTACTTCTATCATATATGAATTAAAAAAATCTAAATTACAATGTACTAATAAATACACCATACGTTTTGATTTATTCTGGAAGTACAAGAAATATTTTATAGAAATTGAACAGATTTTTGAATTTCCAATCACACGGGGCCCCACCATGTATAAAATATTGAAAAAAAAAAATTATCTTCTCGCCCTTGAATGTGAGTGTTCGGTAAGTACAGACTTAAAATTTCTGTACTCAATGCTCAACTGATAAAATTTCTGTACTTATAGCTCAACTAATACGTAAATTTCTGTACTTATAGCTCAACTGATATGTTTTATAGTCTTTCATGACTTAAAATGCACCTTCGAACAAGTCAATGCTCAAAATCTAGATACACCATACATTCTTATAACTTCTTCAACTTGGCATGTGATTCCTCTCTATTCTAACGGACAACCTTAAAACTATCCCATGTGATATCAATGACACGTCTTATGGGTTTGGGGACAGAGAGAATTAAGGATAAAGACAAAAATATTAGGAAAAAAAAAAGTAATAGAAAATGACCTCAATTACGGAGTTTTCTAAAAGGTGCTTTCCGGGCATGTGCCTTGATTTGAGGCCTGAAATCGGATGTGGTCTGTGAGGGAAATCAAGCGGCGGCGGCCTCTACGGCATGTGGACACAGTGACCGAAAGTCTTTGATGTTCCAATTCTGGTTCGCGACTCTGCTTTGTGGTTACATAAATCCATATTTAGTCGATTTGGACATTCGATATACATTTTATTTCTTAAATTCAGTTTATTTTCTACGATACTGAATTGGAATAGATGTTAAAGATTTGGAAGTCTCTGTGTTCTCGATTTTATTTTCACAAATACATCAGTTTTTATAACTTTTAGTTATTATATTTTTTATATTGCAGGATGTAGTGTTATTATCTTTTATTTTTTTTTATTTTTTATTTTTGTCTGTAACATCGTACGATCTTTAAATTGAAAAAATAAAAATAAAATAAATTACACTGCAATAAAGTTGAGTCGTTGACAATAAGTATTATTCAAATATCATGTCGTGAGAGTGGAATATTCCTTTATTTAAATTAATATTAAAATTTAAAGAATATACTTCATTTTTCGGTATACGGAGAAAAAAAAAATTCTCACTAGTTCCTAACAAACCGACTCTTACATTTTGGTGGGTTATTTAGAAAATAATATTTTTTACTTGCATCTCTCTAATATTGACAAGATGAACCGCACAACTATTTTCTTGTCTTAGAGTTTGATTGATGAAGATTTATTGAGAAGATTCTTTGAAAAATATTTAAATTCGGTGAACGTTGGTAAAAAAATGTAGTAAAATTATAGAGAAACGTGAAAATGATTTTTTTTCCCCCAAGAATGTGATTGAAATGAGTGTGGCAAAGAAACAATTCTCAATGAATAAAAAAATGAACAAGAGCTTAATGTATTCAATACCACGACATTTAGTTCATGCATCAAAAATAATAATCCTCAAGCATTGCTCTTATGAATTTTTGATTGTGTCCATCTCATTAAGTAGAACGATACCAAGACAATATTCGAGCCTCGAAATATTCCTTAAAGCTCAATCGTTAAGCTCAACATGCGTTTCAATATTGCCCAAAAATTAATCTATTTTTCTTGATTCTCTCTAATATTCCACAAATTTCTGCAGTTGTGGATTGGGAACATGATTTAATCATAAGAAAAACACTAATTGATTAATTAATTAATTTTTTTAATTTAATTGCGTCTCTTCTATTATAGAAGCTTGTTGAATGTCGTTGACGAGCTTCCATATGCTTCTGCATAATTGAGATATAAATCATTGACTTTTCATTTGAAATTCTCCAAATTTCTTTCTTTCCAAATCATCCACATAATGCAAGGAAATAGAGTGCTCTATTTGATATTATTAATTCAAAGGGCTTCTTGTTTTTATGAAATTCCATGCAACCAATTTGTAACTATTTTTGATGATCTTCGTATTTAGATATGTTTCGAGACGAATCAGACATTCTCAATACTTCCTCTTTTTATAACATTCCTTCGGTGTATGCTCTCATATATTGAATTGTAGCTCCACCTTTAGCACAAGTTGAGTCTCTTGTCGTAATTTTGAAACTTGAAGGTGGTAGTCAAAACTATAACACGTTGAGATGACTTTCTATTTTTTGAGGCCTTGGCAAAAGGTTCAGGCTTCGGACAATTTCACAAGCATTGTCGTACTTTTAATTCATGGAATTTTGTAAATGAATTGTAACCTTCTTAACTCGAGTCGTATGCCTTCTGCAGTATTACTTTATCAAACTTTTATATATGGGTATATGACCAAGTCCACGATCTTTTTCGGGTTTCCTCGGAGCTGCAGGGGCGGATAACCTTCTTTCATGAAGAGTTTTAGATCATAATTTCAGGCACTTCAAACACCGACAGGAAAAAAATAAAGAAATTTGGAAACAAATTTTTCATAATCATTCCAAATGATTTGCAAGAAGAGAGAATTCATTCAATTAACCACAAGAAAAACACCAATATACGCAACAACTCGAAATCATTAAGTTAACATAGATTCTGAGATCCATGATTAAAATACTATATACAATAACGTTTCTTCATTTGGAAGTATGGATAAGTCACTGTTACTGGACACGTACTAGGACAAATTACAGAAAGATATTTGCTTCGTTGTAATCTCAATTTTTCCATGCAAAGTCATCTTTGAGTATATGTTCCCAATCTGAAGTGGAATTATCATACCATCCTGAAGAAAACTGATTTCTCAGCATGTCATTAGTTATTGAATGGACCATCGGATCATTTCTGACAGAGTGACGGAACTCTTTCACAGAGTCGTATCCAGACACGTCAACAAAAGAGCCGAATTTTCCTTCACTGAGACTGCTGGTTTGTTGCGGGAAATGAGTTTTCACGTCCACATTTAAGTTTTCACATTCTGATCGGTCTTTTGTGCATGGCCCAAGGTTTTTCTTACCCGTGTGCTCAAAATCATCCATCTTGGGCTGTTGTTCATCTTCTATATTTATTAGTTTCGAGTTGTCATTCCGTGATTTCAAGATACAGAGTCTGTCCATGACGGATGCCTCCACATCATCACCGTTGCTATGGGCAGGGGTTTTCGAACCTGCATGTTCACAATCAACCATTTCTTGCAGTTCCTCTTCTGAATTTACTGAATTTTTGCTGTCTTTCCGAGATTTCAATATATGGAATCTTTCCATCACAGACACATCATCATCAGCATTGCCACTTGTACTAGGAACAGAAGCATTCTGGACCACGAGTTTCGGAAACGCGCCATCTTGATCTACAGGTGGCCGATTGGAATCTGTTCTTGGATTAGGTGAAATCTGAAATTTCAACATCTTCTCAACAGCCGCGATGTTTCCTGTGAACATTTACAGCTTTCAAATCAATGGAAGGGATGACAATTTCAGCCACAAAACCCAAAAGCCCAGCAGTGCGTCAGGGTTTTGCTGCCCCGCTTATATAGTTTTATTTTGGAAAATCGAAATTTGTTAAAATCCACCTTAGCCCAACTTTTTTATGCCCAAACCAATTACCCAAGCCCATTAGCCCAATTCCCAAATTACCCTAGAATTTACAAGGAAAAAAATATAAAAAAGATAGAAACGGGGTGGGGGATTGCCACCACCTTAAAGCGCGTATCAGGAGGGGATGGGGCGGGGGCAATCCCTGGATGGATCGCCTCACCCCATTGCCATCCCTAATTAATAGATGGCAAGATGATAACAAAAGCTTCACCAAAAAGTAAAGCCAACCTTCTTCCCTGTTGGATTTGAATTTTTCCATTTCAATCTTCATGTGATCGAAGCGAGCTTTATAGCTGATGGAACATAATTTAGCCTCTGCCTCGAGCCACAAGTTTTTAAAGAGAAGCACTTGCGGTTCCATTTCTTCATCATAGAGGAAATTCTCTTCGAGGACCTTCTTTATAGCCTACAAGCCAGAACAATGCCTAATGAATATTTGTGTACATGGATGTGGATTTAATTTTGTATTTTTCCAAAACAATGATCCTCACAAACCTACTATTAGAAGCTAATTGTGCATTTGGTATACAACATTAGACCCCACGGTACAATGGACAAGATTTTAGCTTCTCTCTCTTTCACAATGTTGTTTAATCCACCATACCAAACATGCTATAAGAGCATACCTGGGCCACATTATCGTCTGTTGATAAGTCTGCATCACCCCTTAAGGGTGAAAGAAGTGATGAACTCTCAGCTTTCTTACCAGGGAAAAGGTCACCTCTCTTCTCTTCATGAAGTTGCTTATAATCTAGATATGCATGAGAGTTCAGAGCTTCATTTGTAACTTGAGGCTTGCCTGCAACAGTAGCCTGATGAAAGGAATTATTTAGCTTATTTCTTAAAGAAAGATAATGCTTATACAAGAAATTCAAAGATCTTAGAAACAGGCTACGCTATATTCAGAATGATTTAAGTTATTGTAAACAAGAATTTATAAGAATGAAGAAAAGGAAAAAAATAAATAGATAAAATCTAGCATGATTATTTATTTCTATGCAACAGCTTTGCATGGTTATCTCAATAGCAGGCTAATTGAGTCTGAATATCACATAAATGGCATACCATATCATGAGTATCCACAATTTTACCCGAAATGTCTCCTGCGGAAACAATTGGATCCTTGTTCAGAGTTCTATGAACAATTTTCCTAGTCATACATGCCTCAAGATTGCTGATCACTTGCTTAAGGGCATCAAAGTTATGTTCTTCCAGAGCAATTGCATCATTTTTAGAATTCTTCACAAGCAACTCTGAAAGAGCATGAATTGCATTAATAATTGATTGAACATCAAAAAACGGATCAGGGCCTTCTTTTGCAACCTCAGAGGCATCTTCCTGTGAAGAAGATGAACACAAGACATTTTCTGCAGCATGAAACGCAACAGCACCACCTTCGGAAGAATCATTAAAGGTCATCACAGAATTAACAGTACTAGCCTGTAAACCAAACTTTCTATATGGGATATCACTCGCTTCAGCACTGGAATGCTTTGCATTGGTTATTTTCTGGTCGTAACAGCTCATTGAGTCGTTCGGGGCAACTTCTTTTCTAGGCTTGTGAAGGGGATTAGATATCCCAACTCCTTTACTGCTATTCATAGATGAAATCTCAAATCCATCTTTTAAAGCATCTGTTGAACTCTCTTCTATAGTTGGACAATTAGCATCCCAGTTTCTCTCAGAAGAAGGTGGCATGATATTTCCTGCACATCGATTTTCATCACTCTTACAGCCTTCAAATGGCTTTTGAGAGGAAGCTCTCTTGGAATCATCTAATGAGAGGAAAAGCCGATGCGTTTCATGATCAAAATCATAACATTCTTCAGATTTCTTCTTAAAACAAGGTGACTTGCCAACTTCAACATCATCAAATGCCAAAAAATGAGAAACTGGTGCTCCTTTCCAACAGGGAGAGTCAACTGCAGGAGCATTATTATCTAAGCAATATGTAGAATTCTCAATAGGCTTCACAACTTGAACACTGTTAACAGCCAAAGAGACGTCTTCTGAGACATTTATATCAGGCAGATGAGATCCACATCGTGCTTTGATTTTGTTATCTAAGATTTCCTTAGAGTGCACTTGGCTTGACAATTCCTTCACTGATGGCAGTGTAAAAAGTATGTGATCATTACCTTTCTTCTGAGATGTGAATTGGCCTGCATCAAAGGAACATTCTATTGGTCCTAGACACAGATCATTCTGTTTTGCTCTATTACTGTCATCAAATTCGGCCTTGAGGACGCCTGAAATATTGTCAACGTCCACTGTTTTATGAGTAGCATTTTCTGCTAATAAACTGTTTCCGGCAGGTGGAGGCCTAAGGACCACAGCTGGTGTAGATCTTGTTACTGATATAGAACCATTAAAGGATGATTCAAGGGGATGCAAACATTTTTCATATGGACTGTTAAGCTTTTGATAGTCTGTGAAGTTCCTAAACCCTTCAAGAGACGGCTCTAGAGGGCGAGATTCAGGATATGCAGAACCGGGCATCAGCTTAGGCATTCTAGAAGATTCATAAGGAAGGAAGCTAAGATTTTGCTCCAAGCATGATTTGTCATCCATATGTCCCACTGTTGAAGATCCAATATGGCTTTCTCTTCCGGAAACATGATCGAGTTTACCATATGATAGACCAAAATCTTCTTTACGGTTGTTCCCATATTCAATACTATGAACTCCTACATGATAGCAGAAAGTGTGTGTAATAGAGAAAAAGAGGAAGAGAGATCCTTAAAAAAGGAACATTTTGGGTGATGCTAATGAAACTTTGACATGAAAAATAGATAAAATCAATTAAAATGAATAGATTGTACAGTGGCAAGAAATATAAACGAGTATGATGTACGAAGTTTGTAAGGAGTGAGAGAAAACAAAGAGATATAATATAGACAAAAATACCACTAAAACATTTACGTTCTGAACAAAATCAGATAAGACATGTATTAATATTCTATCACACATTTGATCCAAGACGTGAAATGATTTTTCTCATATTGCACAACGCATTTTCAGAATCCTATCTCAATTAATTGAATATTATTATATTTCCCAGCTGCCAGAAGAAACACAATTCCTTCATGTATGACGATCCAAAATCTTCAAAAGCCCATATGCAGTTAGAGATAAAGCTTCAACTTTCATGCCTGCCTTAGCCAATCCTACAAATGAATTATTAGGACTCTTTTTCATTTATCTACTCGCTCATACTATGACAGTGTGATACTACTGTTACGAATTAATTTTTTCTCCTCATTTTGCTCCCCTTTTATCTTCTTTGACAATGAAACTGGTTAATCTTCACAGTGAGTTTATGAGGTGGGCTTCTTTGAAACAAATTAGGTGCTTTAGATGATAAATATATGTTGACTTGCTGCTTTCTTTCACAGACTATTTTGTATTCTGTATGTGTTCTGTATCTCTTTCATATTTCTTTAGGTCCTCCATATACATATATTCCCGATACTGCTCCAGCTAAAACAGAGCCCTCCACCTCCTCCATGATGGCGGCCAACATCCTCCCTGCAAACCATTGGTGTATGTACAGTACCCAGCACTAGGTTGGGTTGAATAGTGTAATAAATTAGATTTTAGCTTATTCTCTTCCTTAATAATGTCCGCTACTATCTAATCCTCTATATTAAACGTGCCATTCATTTCTAAGGGACAGTAATTTGAGACAAGGAGATGATAATGTTCAACTAGGAATAGAAAAAGGTTAATGTGCAAGATGGATAGCTAAAATACAAACTCATATCATCACAATTAATCACGTTCTAGAATGAATAAAAAGCATACCTGGGCTAATATTACTTTTGGAAACAAGTGAATCACCAATATTCACCTTCTTGGAAGAATAACTCCCATCAAGTTCAACCCGTTTAGCCTGCTTCCCATCATCAAAGGCCCAAGCATCATCCCACCGTGGAGCGTATTCCAAGCCAGACAAGCTCTGAATGTAATCAACTTGAGAGGATAAATCTGGTCCAGAGGTGGGCCTCGGATCATAAAAAGGTTCATATTCGACAACAGATGGGTTATCTTTGCCAACCATAGTAGAGACGTAAGGGGAATAATAAGGCTTGACCTCCCCAGCATATGAAAACACATCAGTCGAGGTTTTAGCATTACTGCTCAAAGCAGACCAATTGGTACTAGGCCGGCTAATGGGCACAGACCAATCAATACTAGGCGGGCTAATAGGAGAAGGACTGGAATATGCGAAAGGAAAGTGATCCATTATTGTGGAATCAATATTTAATTCAGGTCCAGGAGCTGAAGGGTGTGGATATTGCCATGTTTGGCTATTGGGTGCAGTAGCATATGATGAATCCGTGAAACACAAAATTGGGATAGAACTGAATTTAGGGTTTGATCTTTCAACAGTAAACGGTGGGGCTAGAGCTGATAAATTTGAAGTTGACGGCGATGAGTTTCCTCCCACTCCACTGCCCATAGACCCTAAACCTATCATATCTTGGCGGTAACAAACAATCACATCAACTGATCAATCAAAACCCAGAAAAATTTTACATCAGATTATGATTAATCAAATTCATATTCAAGAAACAAAAAACAAAAAACTATTCCATTAATATAATAAATTTAAAGAATCGATCAAACCCATTATTAAGAAAGAAAATTCAAGAAAAACAAATCAAGAATCACGGATAACAATGATTAAATAATATAATACTACGTATCTCGAAATAACTGGATATTACGTAAGATTTATAACAAAAATAGTTCATATAAAATCAATGATTTGAGGAAAAGGGAAAGTTTAACGAAAATCATACCGGATAAGAAGGGTAGAGAGCTTTGAATCTCTCTTATGACTAAACTATGCTTTTTCCTTCTAAGCGGAGTGTTGCAAATCGGAGAGGTCTGCGGTCGTATTTTGTTGCTTTCGCTGGATTTAACTTAGTATTTACATAGACGTCCTTGTAGCTTCTCATAATTTCATTTTCAACCCGATGAAGAAGTTTATTAGCCAAAAGACCCCTATACTGACATATTATTTCTTCAACGTCCAATTTTACGAACACTGTCCCTGTTTGGTAAGACTTAAAATTCAAATTTTAATATAAATCAAAATCAACGATTATTTTTACTCATATATTTCATAGGATTCACAACCTTCAATCATATATTTTATTAACTTTTATCTAGATCTATTAAAAAATTGATTTTAATCCCCCCATCAAACAGGGATATGTATATGTTTAATATTTAATATTAAAAAACATTAAGATGTATAATGTACAAACTTTTACCTTCTTTTTTTAATATATATATATTCTTCTGTACAGTACATTTCATCTTATTAAATGATCCATCAAGCTTTGTGGTAAGTTGAAGCAACGTGTATCTTTTTAATTTTTGGATGCCTCGTGTTAAGCATTAACATCTTGCAAATTATATAAATCTTGAAGCGCTAACCTATACAAATCTTGGGTGTCTTCGCTTCTTTTTGAAAATTGATTACTCTCGACAGAATAGAATTACAATTTCTAATATTCAACATAAATGTTTTGATAATTTTTTTTTAATATGATACGAAACAGATATAGATCTTAAATTCAAGTCTCATCGTCACTCATTTATAATAATTATATGCACATGCTTTACTTTCTTTTCACAACCATGAATGCAGGAGTTGGGCTTGTCGTACAAGGAAAGCTGTATAGGATTTTTACAAGGGACTCATCATTTTCTTATTGAGAGTTGACAATAAAAGGAAAAGGAAAAGGAAAAATACCATACCAATGTTGCGCACCTGTAATTTCCATGTACAAGGGGAATAAATCTAAAGCCATGTTTGATTGCAACGAATTCCATAGAAAATATCACATCCGATGAAAACGAATTTCACTTTGACTGTTTGATTACAACGTGAAAATAAAAATCAAATTTTAAGGTATAACCACTTTAAATTGTATTTTCTTTGTTTTCATGAAAAACGAATTTTTATAAGTTTGATGAATTTTTATTTTTCAACTAACATAAAATTGGAATTCTACTCCACATTTGCTTATCAAATGAAAGTATAAGTGAATGTGATGCTGCCAACACTCATTTACGCACGACCGTTAATTCTTTTAAAGAAAAATTTAAAAACAAAAAGTGAGGAGCGACAAAAATCGACAGATAACACTGCCAGCATGAAGCGGCCGACTATCCTAGAGATTGGGCTCGGCTGGACCCTACCACGTTGAACACATTCTCCGCGAAACTCATAAAAATATCCCAAATATTGAACTCCACTAATATTTACGTTTCAAAATCTGTCTACTGTCATGGACAAAAAGTTGATTTGCGATTGAACCGGTAACAAAAATTTATATAAATAAAAATCTGAGGGTGAATCGGTCAATTCGAGGCTTTAATTTAACGTTGGACAGAACTTCAAACAATTCCCAATTTGAAGATATATAGCAAAAATCAAATGAAAGGAGGTTTAGAAGGTACAATCTCACCAAAATACAAAAGGAGATCGCTAACTTAATTCTATAAACTATACACAGTTTACTTCTTTCTCCCTTCAATTTTTACTTCTACTTTCTTCTCTTTCTAATGCAGTCTATAAATAAAAGCCTAAAACAAAGCATTGTGGCAGCATAACCCCCAATAGTTTCGGCAAGTCTCGTCCCATGCATATATTTGGTACACAATACTGAACCGATCACGTCTCCCTTGAACTACCATGACAAATGCTCTGAAGAAGTTTTGAAAAAATGTCTCCAAAGTAACAGTCGAGTTTTGTTACTTCGATTTATCTTCACAAAATATCGTGTCCGACTCCAGCTGAGAGGTGACAAACAATGGTCATAATATCATACGAGAACATGGCATTTTCACTGGCGAAAAAACCGCGGTGAGTCGGGCATGATCAGAAAGTGAATAATCTTCCGGCCACATTCCTTTCTCTACTTCTGCTGGAAATAGAACAGCATTCTCGACATTGAAACCTATAGTTTGCTCCGTTACATTGACATCGTCTCCGACCTCATTGCTCACTTCGTCTCTTTCCTCCGACCATGTTGTATTCCACATTCGTTGCTGAAATGTACCATTTATACATAAGAAAAGAAGGGAAAAAAGGTAGAAGCACGGAGATTGACATACTACAGAACAATTAAATCACTAAATGTGTAAATTCTGCTATGCTAAGCTTTATATAACGATGTTAAAATCTTCAAAATGATGTTCGTCTCACTCGTTTCCAGTGAAACAACCCCGGAAAGCACAAACATAACCATAGTATGCAAAATAATGGCTAAATAAACCAAAAACGAGATAATACCTTAAATTCGTTATAATCAATAACACCATTCCCATCAATGTCTGCTTGCACCCACAAGTCATTAGTCTCTTCAACACTCAGTCCATAGCAGTGACCGATCAAATTAAGCTGGGGGAATACCAAACAATAGTGGTTATTCATCTCCCCACTCCCGCAAAATAAATAGATAGATACACGCTCATAAGAATGTCTAGCCCAAGTGCATACACAAGTACATAAAACTGAGATATCACGGACCTGACGCAATGCTTCACAGAAACCGGAGAAGGTAATGTAATTGCCATCGCTATCAGCCTTAAGAAAGGCAAATGCATCGTCCTCTGTCAAAGAGGCTCGCCGAAGTTGATACTGAAAATGAAAGGATGAAAGTGTAAAATATAACAATTACTGGATATTACACCATATTCATCATTGTGCAAATGAAATAATAAAAATCCAGCAAGAACAGAGAGTACAGGAGAATGATGCATAATAAATGGGCATAGAAAGTCAATATTATTAGTTAGAGAGTTTTACACCCTTTCAGGACATAGAAAATCAATCATTATAATCCAACAGATAAGTTCTCTATGAGTTGAGGCACTTATCACTCACTCTCCCCTTCCCTTCTGTCAACATCATCGTAGAAATTGATTCCATCCCCATCTTCCATTCCCACTTCGTCTCTTCCAATACTGACGCAGGATACAACGAAATAGAAAAAGATTGAGAAAAGAAAGAGGAAGATGGAGATGAAAATATAGACGAATTTAGAGGGAAAAAAATATATTTTTTATTAAATATCAAAGTCTATGTATTACAATGAATAAGCCCCTTTTATATAGGCAAAGAAGTTCAAAAGAAAAAACAAAACAAAAAACTAAACCTTTTTAAAATATTAAAATTAAATTAATCTAGACAAACATAATTTGAATCAAAATCTATTTTACAATCCTATCTTTATTTTTATCTTGATTTTTCATCAACTCTTTTGAATAAGGAAAAATATATATATATATATATTAATCTGATTCGGTCGTTTTACCCTCTCTCTCAAATTGGAGCACAATATGTAGAATACATTATGGAGAACAAGCCTTGAGTATAACTGGATATTTTCATGCCTATGAGAGAGAATAATTTCCAGCTTGCTAGTACTTTTTCTTAACCGAGATTCTATATGCACTTGAAGCATGAGAATATGAGAAGGCTGGATGTTTTAAATTATGCAAGTCTCTCTTTCTTCTACCTAAAGCTGAACTATTAGTTTGTTTGTTAAACCAACATAATTTCGACCCACTAAAATCCAATCCAATCCTACCTACCCCTTGGAAAATCTATACAAAAATTACATCATTCCTAATCAATCCCTCAAGTGACAATGTGACAAAATAAAAGACAATCAGAACAATCGAGCATAAACAGGAAAAGACATCCCACCAAAGATAGGCTACATAACCTATAACCAACAGTTGACTATTTAAAATTTGATATCACTGGAGAGGAATATCATGCTTGGCTAAGTTAACTAAAAAGTAAAAAATACTTTTAAGTAACTTTTTGTTCAAAATATATTCGGATATTTAATTTTTTTCTTACTTTCAATCAAAAAATTTGTGAAAGTAACAGTAGATTACTGTAAAAATAAGCAGCTTGCTTATTTCCAGCTTTAACCAATAAAAATATTTATTATAGAACTCATTTTTTACTTATAATCAAACGATATAATCTTAGCCAAATATGTTAAAGACCCAAAATCCAAACAAGTCCATGATTTTATATAATGCAGTATTATTGTGCACAGTCAGACGACAATGATAGATAGATATACATAAAACCGGCAAAATAGGCAGACTGCATTACCAATCAACAAGTTATATTAGTTAATTTTCATTAAAAGAATCTAAAATCAGATTTATCTTCCCATTTTTCAACGTGGAAAATTATCTAAATACCACTAAACAAATAACATTGTATAAACGCATAAAAAATTTCAGCTAAAATGTCCGGAAAAAATTAAACACATAACTCACCTTGAACAATGCGAACACTGCCTCACTCCAACTTGTTTTCAGTAATTTTCCATATCTATTAGGATTAAGGAGCCATATAAAATCTACACCACAGATGTTCCCAAGATGATTCCGATGGCTTACCCACTGCATAAAAGCATAAGCATCAGAAACAAGAGATTTCCGAGTCACGGGTAACAGATATAATTAATGACAGTGGAGAGGAAAATTACCTTGTGGGCATCTGAATCGCTGTACTGATGAGCAGTATCATATGACGATACGAATCCCTGAGATCTAAGAAATTTGTAAACATGACCCCTCTTGCTTCCATTCCAGTCACTGCAAAAGTTAAACACGTGTATTTGAGTATTATTTAGTACTCACTACAGACCCCTCATGAGAGCATGTATGGTACATAATACAAGACCATTTTGGACAACACTAATGAACAACATTAGTAACTTCTGTTCTTTATTTATGACAATGCTATGAAAGGAGAAAGCAAAAGGACACAAACGTACCCACAGAGTACAATAGGCATTGGACTGAGCTTGTTTTCTATTTGATATGTTTCAATATATTCCAATATTTTGTAGACCTATCAAAGGATGTCATCATACAAAATAGGATTACAAAACAATGTCAAAAGGATCTAGGATGAACAGCATTCAGAAAAGGGTTTCAACGTACCTGTCGCAGTCTTTCCAAGCACAAACTTGAATCATGTGGAAACAATAAGTGCGTGTTCACTATAAGAATTTCTGGGCAAAGATTGCTATTTCGACATTGTGAGGAGGGTGCAATAAGTTCAACGTGTAATAGCTGAGCAACACGGTCTCCAAAATCATTGAAAAGCAAATCTTGATGGCTGATGACCCTAAAGTAGTCCTTATGTACAGCAGTCAAGAGACCTATAAAAGTTTAAGAAAAGAACTTTTTTATTGGAATTAAGATCTCAAGACCATTTTAAAATAAATCGAGTCTAATGAACAGCTTCAGATGAACAGTGCCAACTGCCAACACCTTTTATTCAAAGATTAGCGAACTTCATTTGACCATAACCATATATATCAATAGTTTAATATTATTCGTTTCTATGATTTTGTATTTGTTATTGTGTTTCTTCTATTCTTACACAAGGTTCAAAACGCATCAGTAATTCAGCCAATTTACAATCAAACATATTGGACTGACCACACCATATGAAACTCCGAAAATTCTCGAAAAATGACAAATATAAAAATATCAAAGACATTGAATAAGGCAATACAGCAAGCATGCCAGTTTTTACATAAGAACATAAACGAAATAAAGGTCAAGAGAAGGGTATATTCTCAGGCAATACAGCTTGCTCTCTAGTCTCGGGCAGCCAGATTTGACAGAAGAACATAAACGCAACAAAGGTCAAGAGATAACTGAAATTATAAGAACCAGGAGAATACCATCGCCGCGATTATTTGTCCGCGCAAGCTTGAAATTGATATATCCAGCATCACCAAGCCTCTTATCATAAATGCTAACAAGCTCTTCATTCCCAACCCAGAATTCCTGCAACACCACACAAACCCAACAACTTGAGCATCATCAAAATTCAAATCCTTATTCCAAAAAAAGTAGCAATTCAATAAAGATAGAGAACAAAACCTGAAGACAAATTATGGAAGATCTTTCATACAACAACCAATCCAAAATCCTATTATTCCTTTGTAACCAATAATCTTTCACATGACTTTCCCTGCAAGTCTGGTCCTGCACTTTCCCCAAATGTACATTAAACAAAAACCCATTAAAAATCAACAGTTTTTAAAACAAAAATCACCGCGTATACGAACGTGTTAAAATAGGGCATACCTCGGGATTGAGTCTTTTGTAAATGGGGGCAAGAATGTTGAAGGTGGTGCAAGAAACACAAGTCGGGTCGATTATGGATGCGGGTTTTGACACCCTCCCTTTGCTTATCTTTCCCTTCTTCCTACCCATTCCCTCAAATATATTGTATATATGTTTGTATGATTCTTGCAATTATCTCTGTGTTTCTTTATGGATGAAACGGTGAATAGAAGGGGAGAGGGGATGCTTCAAGACGAAAGAAACCTGATTGATAGAGAGGTTTTCTTTTTTTTTAATGGGAAAATCGAAGATCCAATTGTTGTTTTGTTGGCTAAAATTGTTCGCTTGATTCATAAGAGGACGATGAACACAACGTACAATGTTAACCACCAAATGTTCAATATATAGATGAAAAAGTATAAAGAAGATAATAGAGAAAGAATTTTGCTTTCCAGTGAAAATTAGTGTCAAGTGTTTATAGCAATTCCGAATCTAGAATTACTATGGGCTTGCTGGTAGTTTCTCCCTATTCGGTTTTTTCTTCTTTTCTTTTTTCCAAAAAAAACCGTGTGTTATATCCGTGTTTGGTCCACACTTTTTTAAATTATGATCATATGATTAGAAACATATATTTTGATCAACTTATAATCTAAAAAAAAAAAATTGTACTAAATATGAACTAGACGATCAAGAAATAAAGATTAAGGGCGTGTTCGGTCGTGCTCAAAATTCATTTAAAATTGAAAATATAGTCGTTATTAGGTCACACTCGTCGAATAAAAGTCAACAATAACAACAAATTTTTCAAATTTAACCCGATTTTAATCTCTACTGAACA
>CAIGRL010194063.1:0-13786 GCA_903798325.1 Fraxinus xanthoxyloides | reverse complement strand
GGGATTATATATTTCAGTCAGAGGGTACGTTTTTGGTTGATTACATGTGATGGGATGAGACGATGATATGAATTTGAGTTGATGATTATATCATGATTATTAGATGATATTTTTTAGTGTTATGAGATGTCTCACTTTTTAGATTATTATTATTATTATTATTATACTGTGGACTGGTAAATTATGTAAATTTGGTGTTGATAAAAATGTGTAAATGGAAATGTATATTTATTTTAAACTTCTTCACTCAATGAGTTATTAACTCATATATTTTCTCACTATTTCCTTTCCAGGTAACAGTTGAGTTTTTGGGCANGATGATATTTTTTAGTGTTATGAGATGTCTCACTTTTTAGATTATTATTATTATTATTATTATACTGTGGACTGGTAAATTATGTAAATTTGGTGTTGATAAAAATGTGTAAATGGAAATGTATATTTATTTTAAACTTCTTCACTCAATGAGTTATTAACTCATATATTTTCTCACTATTTCCTTTCCAGGTAACAGTTGAGTTTTTGGGCATCTTGGGAGTTGAGCTTTGATTTGGAGTCAAAGCCACCGACGAAGTTAGCTAGTATGACTTATTTTCTATAGCATGGAGTTAGTGTTTTGGGACACATGTTCATTTTTGGATGTCATTCCACACATTTGTAGATAGTAGATGTGCTTACTATGTATTTTGCGTCCATATGTATAGTTGATGTATTTTTATAGTAAAAGTTTGAGAATTCGGCTTATCTCTATACCGTGTTATACAATATGAATTAGCATTGATATGATATTATGGTTGGAGTTGCATAAAATTGTTTACAGGTTGGTTAGTCCAAATTACAGGGGAGTTAATGCTGAAATTTTTAGTAAAATAATTTATAAGTCTCATATTGTAGTAGCCTTGATGGTGGGTCCAACTTTTAGTTGGAATCTATCATCAGTGCACGTCACACTCTAGGTCCACTAGCTTTACCAGGGGTAGGGCGTGTCATGGAGAGATACTGAAGATGGTAAAGATTGTCATAGGGATGTCGAGGAGGGAAATGATGAGAGTGAGAACAGGAAAATCTTGGATGAAATGAAGTTTTGTCAAGGTATGGGCATTCGAAGGGTGAGGATTCAATGTTTGGATGTTATAGTGATGATGAGATGAAGCTTGATATATATTCTCAGATGAATGTGCAGTTTCAGTATGAAGGGCCTCTGAAAAATGAATATCAGTTTGTCATGAATTCGGCAGTTGCTTTTGGTTTAGAAGATTGGGATGATTTTGTGCAAGAAAGCATGGATCATAATCATGTTTCAGTGGTGCAGACATTATCTAGCTATGTTGTCCCTGATCGTGCTGAATCCTATCCCATAGATATTGAAGAGTCACGTGGCGACAAGGTATTTGTGGAGAAGCAGGTAGCAACAATGTTGAAAATGTAGATACTCTCGTGAAAAATAATGTCGAAAATTTGGGTTCTCTTGAAAAGTTAAGTTTAGACCAAACATATGTTGATGTGGAAGAGGATGCATTGGAGAGTAAATAGATGGATTCTAAATCTAATTATGATGAAATGAGAGAGAAATGTGATAAAACTGGAATGCCCAAAATGAAAGAAGAGGGTATATTGGAGAGTACTGTTCCACTAAGCTATACTACATGTGAAGTAGTTTTTGTTGGATTTACTAATAGTCTACAATTTGATACCATCAAATTCGAGAACCAAGCTGATATAATCATAGTTAGGAAAACCCTTCCCATTCAGGGAGCTATTTTGGAACCGACTATGCAATGGCGTGACATGATAGACAGAGCAAGAACAAAAACTGGGAAGACTTTAGCATTTGGCATTCCAATCATGGATAAGATTACTCAATTCATTGAGAACTATGGACGAGGAAGGAATCCTTTGGCAGTAATCTTGACTCCAACCAGAGAACTTACTCGCCAAGTGGAAAAGAAATTCTACGAGTCTGTTCTAAATTTAAACACACTATGCATTTATGGGGGTATGCCAATTTTACATCAAATGGATGCCCTAAAACAATGTGTTGATGTGGTTTTTGGTACTCTTGGACGGGTTATATATTTGACTAAGAGGGGTTCTTTAAGTTTATCAGAGGCGCAGTTTGTAGTTCTAGATGAAGTTGATCAGATGCTTAACCTGGGATTTGTGGATGATGTTGAGACAATACTGAGACATATGTCGCATAAGCATCATACCATGATTTTTTCAGCTACAATGCCGAATCAGATAATAAAACTTACAGAAAAGTTCTTGAAAAATCCAGACACTATTGACCTTGTGGGAGATTCTGTTCAGAAATTAGTTGAAAGGGTTTCACTGTTTGCAATTTTACCAGAATTGCGAGAGAAACCTGCTATGATTGGAACTCTAATAACTGAGTATATAAAAGGAGGTAAATGTATAGTTTTCACCCACACACAGTGTAATTCTGATCAGTGGGCATCTGCTAGGCGAAGACACTTCAGTTGTGAAACCTTACAGGGTGATATCTCACAAAAACAATGGAAAAGAACTCTCTCTAGGGTCCGAGACGGGCGATTCAATATCTTAGTAGCTACTGATGATGATCAAACTACTAAGACTCTTGCAGAAGATAACAACCATTATGATGAAAAGTCTAGCATTATGTTTTTGGATGCAGAGAATTCATCTTCATCAATTTCCATTCCCAGTTCCATTTCTTTAGATTCAATCTGATTTTGGAATACACAACCAGAATTGTATGGCATTACTGGGTTGACCAAGAAGATTGTTGCTAATGAGGCACATGCCATCTTAAACTACCTGCTTAATCTAAGGGTGATGAAAAGAATGAGGCAGCTGCTAAGAACGTACAAAGAAGACTTCCCGACTTTGAACTTTGAGAACAAGGTTAATTTAAGGGGAAGAGATGTCATAGTTAAATTGGACCATTTACTTTTAAGCTAATATTAGTAGTGGGCTAGCTCAAGCTCTTTAATTTTAGGGTCGTTTTGTTGTATATATGGTTGTATTGAAGATTTGGAGAGGGACGATGAATTTGGTGAATTGAATTGTGTCTTCCTTCTTTCTCCCGACTTCTTCCTGGTTTCTCCGACTTTCTCGTCTTCTCGATACTTCTTCACCTCTCTGTTGCTCTGATCTCCTTTCTCTGCTTCCGTTCTTCCTCTTCCCGATCACATTGCTGCCGTCTTTTTCTCCTCTTCTTCTTCTCCACCTCTTTCATTTCTCTAAATCTGAATTCTCTTCTTAATTCTCTGATTTTCTGCATTTGCCCTCCCCCTCTCTCTTTACATTTCACTATTGCATTGTAATTTCATTTCAATTAATAGATTTACAGCTTGGATTATTGATTCCCAGCTGTCTGCTTTCAATTGTGTGTTGAACTTGAATTGAATTTAGTTGGTTTTGGTTGAAGTTGAGCTCCAACCATTACACCCCTCCGAGTCCAACTCATTCCCAGAGTCGCTGAAATCTAGGTCTTTGTCTGACTCTATTTATTTGAAATTTGGGGCTATGCAACTTAACATTAAGCAAATGCTCATTTTTCGGTAGACTCGCATTAAATGAAAATTATATGAAGATTTTTTTAGGAAAGTAGTTTTTCTCAACACACTATGAAAATCTACCAACCACATCAGTCCGACCAAAAGATATGACGATGGTGATGGTTGTTTTTTTATTGTTATTATAGCGATGGTTGTTGTGGTGTTGTGACAGGGCGATGATGTTGGTGGTAATTGTCGGTGGGTGGTTGTGGCGGTGGCGTCAGGGATGGGACGAAGTGTATCTGTGACCAACTATTTGATCGATTTGTGACCAAGTATTAGTGGTGGATTGAGATAGGGAGATGAGTGTTTGGGTGTATGTGACCAACTATATAATTTTCTGTGGCTAGCTATTAAACTGTGACTTTAAAATTCAATAATCTGTGACTAAAAATATAATCTATGACTAATAAATTTGAAAATATGTGATCTATAATTTTTTTAATTTGTGACCAAGTAAAAATTTGTGACCTATAATTTTTTTGATTCGTGACTAAAGAAGTAAATTGTGACCTATAAAATTTTTAATTTGTAACTTCGAAATAACTAGTGACCAATTAATTAGATAAGTTGTGATAGAAAATTAATTTTTAATTAATTAATTAGATATATGTGACCAAAATGCATATAATTGTGACTTTAACATTGTCGGAATCGGAGGAGTCGCCGGAATTAAGCGACGACGGACGGTCACTGGAACAGTCACTGGAATTAAACGCGATTGGGGAACAGTGGCCAAAGTAGTCGATGGTTGCCGAAATAGTCGCCAGAGTAAAGTGGCCACCGAAACTGTTGTCGGAGCTATAGGAATGGTGGGAGGTGGGTTAATCATATTATATTACAATTAGATATTTAATTAATTAATAAAAACTTTATTTCTGTAATTTTCAAACTTAATACCTTATTTTTCTAATTGTCAAAGTTAATACATGGTCCATAAATTTTTCCCGAGATTTTATTTCGGCCTAGGCACTAAAGTTATAAGCGAAATATTAGGCTGATCCAGACAAAGTTAGCTCATGTGGTTTGGGCTTAAAATTTTTAACCTTTTCTCTGAAACTTGAATGCGACTGACTGCTTCGTGACTCGGAGTTGAATCGTCATGGCCAAAAAGCGAAACCGGCGAGTCGGACTCAGTAGCGATGGTAAATCGAGCCAAGTCGACTCTTCAACTCGAAGAATCAAGGTCATCACCCCCGTGGAATCGCCGCCTCCTAACTCAGATCACAAGGTCACGAGCAGCAGCTGCGCCGTTTTCCTCTTCTTCATTCTATCTTCCACCATTTCCTTAATCTTATACAGTAAACTGCACGCTTCTAATGTGCATAAGAATTTGAATACGGGATCCGACCTACCGTACGTCTACCAGCGCGGTCTCGTAAAGACTGATATTCATTGTGATCAAGTCCTCAGTGTACGCACTTTGACTCTCTCATTTTCTTAGCTTAATTTCCGTTTTGATATTATTTAATTCGAAAATAAATTGTTTCTATTTTGATTATGTTAATTTTCTAAAAACTCAGGAGAACATGAAGGTATCCGAAAATTCCACTCGCCGGAATTTCAAGAATCCCGTGCTAGCCTACCTTACTCCATGGTAATTTCATTTCAAAAGAGTATTATCAAGTTTTTTCTCAATATAATATAAAATAATAGCATTTAACGTGTGAACAAGAAATGTGCAGATGATTATTACATAAGATTATCAGCTGAATTAGGCGCCGAATCGAACACTAAGTTATTTAAATTATGTTTAACTTTGCTTCTTTTGTGAAAGAAGCTAGGTTTTTTAGCAATATTTAAAACGAAGCCCAAAAAGAAGCCACTTTTGGCTTTTTTGTTTACTTTTAAGCTAATCCAACCACGCTTTTAATCAGGTCACTATGCTTCAGTGTAGCTTAAATTTTAGTCAGAGTCTAGCTAGTCCAAATATATATCCATGCTTGAAATTGTATTTTAGCTTTGAAGCCCCGGCGACATGCAAGTGTATGCTTTTTAAAGCTTTTAATTGTTTATAAGTTGGTCGAACATAATTTTTAACAACGCATTTTTTAGGAACCAACACTTTCATCTACATTTTAACCACACATTTCTTGGGATGAACTGCATATAAGCACTGAAAAGTTGTCTGTGTAATTTTTCTTCTAGCTTATCTTACAATGTTAGTTTAGGTGGAGGGTTGCTGTGTAAATGCTTGAATTGTAAATGATGCAGGAATTCTAAGGGATATGAGATGGCCAAGAAGTTTAATAATAAGTTTACACATTTATCACCTGTGTGGTATGAACTTAAGAGGTATGGGATTCCTGATTTGCTAAGTGATTATGTTTTTAATTTCAAATATTTCTAAGTCTGGATCAATCCTGTGCTTTCAGCTTTGGAGATTGTATTGTTACTGTAATTTTTGCTTCTTTTGGTTATTTACTTCTACTTCTTATACTCTTAGGTTGTAGTATTAGCTAATTGATATGGCTCTTGCACCTCGTTTTCTCTCATTTCATTTATTAATAATACCTGTTTTGCAAGATAATCCCTGCTGTACGGGTTACATTACTCTTTCTAATTGATTGTGATTTGTCTTATAGCCTGAATACTTTGTTTGAGTTAGTTCTAAGTACGTCCTTGCTACAGGTACTATCAGGTTCATAATATTCTTTTGGATAGAGGATTAACTGGATCTTTTTTTTTTTTTTTGGTCCACAATGAGATCAGATTGGGATTTGTGTAAAAGTTTCTTATGATTTTGTTTGCTTATATGTGAACATGTCACGAATTATTTACACTAAATGGTTATTGCTCTGTACTGATTCACGTGATCCTAGTTCTGAATGATGCCAGCCAAGATACCAAATTGGTTATGGAGGGAAGGCATAATGCTGATAAAGAATGGATTGCAGGACTTAGGATGAAAGGAGATGCCCTGGTTAGTTGACTTGTGATTGCATATTTAAATATTTAATTTTTAAGCTGCACAGCAGAATGAACATTTGTGCATTTCTTGAGTGTTCCACAATTGGAAACAAACTTAAAGGTGGAGAAACAGGTTTAATAGGAACAATACATAAGACGAGAATCTAAGTTGTGTTTTGTATTAAATGCTTTAGTATGAGAAATATCTAAACCAATTCTGAATTTCATTCTTAGATCATTTAGTTTTGGTTTTTATCATTCTGTGCCCTTGATTTCAAGAGAAATGAAATGCATCAGCCGTATATGTTCCTCTAAATTCTAATACTAAAACATTATGATGGCAACTTTGTTAATTATTAGATTGTGATCCATCCCTTACACAGAAGCATACTAAATTTTTTCGAGTCGTGTGAAAATGATCATTGGTATGATTTTTATGTATAAAGTAAAACTTACCTTAGTTATTATGTTATGCTTGAGTTTATCACTGATTTTAATGTTCCTTTACCATGTTTATGATAAAATAGGTTTTGCCTAGGGTTGTTTTGGAAGTACATCCCTTGGATTTGCTGAAAAAGAAGAAACAGAGAAACAGAGCAGTTAACCTGATCATTACAGAATGCAAGTAAGCCTTTTATTTTCTTCTTCCTTTTCTCTATATTTAGTTGTTATCTGTCATATTAATTTTGTGAATCAAGTCCTTCTCAGCCGAGCATATGTAAACTGCAAAATAAGGTTGTAGTGCCCATAAGCCTTCTTATTTATTTTTAACATATTATTATTTTCATTGTTAAAGGGAAATGGGTTATGATGGTATCGTACTGGAGTCATGGTCGAGGTGGGCAGCCTACGGTGTTTTGCATGACCCAGAAATGCGGTATACGGTAATAATTGATTTTCTGCAGCATATTTTGCGTTTAAGTACCAGTTTTGGCCTTTTTTAGCCCTTCCATTCACTTTGCCATTTGAATTACAGTGGTGTGCCTTTATATTCCATACTTCTCTTCAATATGAATATTAAAAGCTGAATTAGGAAAGATGTCTATTAGTTTAATTTCTCTGATGAGTCAATTGAACCTCCGATTTTGGATTAGTATTTACATTTCGCTGTAACAGAACTATACTTCTTATCATCATGTCTAACTTGTGAATATTGTAATGCTTTGTGTATGATGAAGATCTAATGTATGTATTTTACTTTGCTTCTTCCACCTTCTTAAGCCTGCTCGTTAATGTGGAATATTCTACCTGCAAATGATTTTCTAGCTTCAAATCATTAGTTTGAAGCGTAATTTAGTATATGGAAAAACTGCTATGACTGCTACTGATATAACCCTTCTTACTTGCAAACCTAGGCACTGCAATTTATCCATCAACTGGGACAGGCCTTGCACTCCATAAGATTGGAGCATAGCAAACAGAACTTGCAATTACTCTATGTTATAGGTCCACCTCGTTCGGATAAACTAGAGGAGTATGATTTTGGGCCACAAGATCTCCGGACCTTAGTTGAAGCCGTAGATGGTTTCTCTATTATGACTTACGACTTCTCAGGTCCTCAAAATCCTGGTCCCAATGCACCTTTGAAGTGGATTCACTACACCTTGCAGCTTCTCCTTGATGGCACTACTCATGATCATCAGAAGTTCGATAAAAAGATTTTTGTCGGCATCAACTTTTATGGGAATGATTTCATCGTTTCTGGAGGTATGTACCATGAAACTTGTTATGAGATTTTATTTATTACTTTTTTTAAACAATTTTATTTGCTGGTTTAGGCGGTGGACCTGTCCTTGGAACGGATTATTTGTCTTTGTTGGAACGACATAGGCCTGCACTGCGTTGGGAGGAGAACAGTGCTGAACATTTCTTTGTGTATTCTGATAATCAGAATGTCAAGCACGTAGTATTCTACCCATCACTGAAATCAATTTCAATGCGGCTCGAAGAAGCTCTTTCTTGGGGGGCCGGCATTGCAATCTGGGAAATCGGACAAGGTCTGGATTATTTTTTCGACATATTGTAATAAAGGCTCATCCGGGTTCTTATTTCTACAAATATGATGTATTGATTTTGACTGAGGCACAAGTTTTTCAGTTTGTAACGGGATAAGAACTTCTTTTTGTACATTTATGCTTAATTTTTACAAGGGGTTTTTTTTTCCCCTCTCGCTTTTACCACAATACACCTCGTGAATGATATATAATCGAAGGATCCGGGGTTGATTATCTCCTTCCGGCGTTGTAAAAGGTATTTAAAAAGTTAATGGTAAGTCTAATTAACTTTCACGTTTGTCCATACACGCACGCTTACTGCATGATTGCCACCCAATTTCGTGCCTTGAATGCCAATCGCATATGGTTCTGCATGCTCGTGGACTGCTATATAGACTCGATGAATTGGGTGCATGTTCGCTATGTGATCATGTACAGTAGAGTAAATAAAATTTTCTCTTTCTTTCATATAAAATTAGTCGTTGACACGTACGTTGTATGAATTTTGTATTTGTTGTGTTTTTTTTTAGTGTAGAAATTGTAGATGTTAAAAAAAAAAAGTAGTTTAAGATTTATTGGATTATTCAAAGTCTTGAGAGCATATTATTGCCTCGTTAATGTTTTCATTTAAGAAGGTGATTATTTCAAAAATTGATATTATTGCACAGAAAAATTCACCACAAATAAAATTGAAAACATCAAATGTTTGACATACATAAAGATTGTAGATTTACATAAGTAAGAAATATTTGATTCGGTGAATGATAAAGTTCATATCGAAAAATCAAAATGTATAGCAAAGAAGTAGTAAAATGAGGTTCGCAAACTCTGTTTCTATTTTGAAGAAATTGATTTTATCTCCTCTGTAATGGAAAACAAATTGGATTTTGGTTCCAAAACAGAAGAGCAAGATGTAATACTTATATATCTATATATATTAATTGAAGTTATGTAGACACTGTTTTATATTTGAACGAGTCTTGAATTTAATTTAATTTTCTATTTTTCTTCAAGAAAAGTAAATAAATAAACAAAGACCTAAAGTGGGTCAAAAACTCAATATTTATTTAAGCATTTAAGCCTAAATAAAATGTCAATCAACGAAACACTAACTGTTTTGTATGAGAGAGAGAGAGAGAGGGCACATGAAGTTCCAAAAATTAACAAAATTTTTATAAATTTTTTATTTGTTTATTATTGTTATGCAAATGGTTTGCCGCTTCGAAATAGGAATCGACCTGTCCAGATCGCAGGAGTCGAGGAGCAGCGGGGTCGCGGGGGCCAACGCTCCGAAAAGGCGAAAGGAATTCTAATTTTCGTGTATGCATAGAATGAAGTTGTGTTTTTTAATGAAATGTTCTTTTTTTTTTCTATAGAATTATTTTTTTGTAGCTAAACACAGTGTGGAGTCACACTCCACGAAGTGCGTAGAGTACACATCCGCACTGTGCAAAGTACAATCTTTGCGCATGAGGAAACACAGGCTTCGTGTCTCCACGTGCCCAGAGATCTGGTCTTCGCTCAGCACAGATGTGTACTCCGTGCTACCTGGAGGCACAGGGACTAGATCCCCGTGCAACGCGGAGACAAGATCTCCGCGCAGCGCGGTGAAAGTCTCCATGCTGCGCGGAGATATGGAGTTCGTGTCTTCACGCACGAAGTCTAGTTTCCGTGCAGCATGGAGACACAGGCTCTCGGTGTAGCACGGAAAAAGTCTCTGTGCTTCGCGGAGACACGGAGTCCGTGTCTCTGTGCTGTGCGAAGACACGGATTTTGTGTCTCCATGCTTCTCTAGGCTATGCAGAGACACGGATTGTGTGCTTTCGCAAAGTACGGAGACCATGTCTTTCGTACATCGCGGACAAAATCCATGTCCGCGCTACACGAAGATGTCTCTCCGCACAGCGCGGAGTTCAACTTCTTCATTTCTTCCACCGAGCAGCAAACCATTTGCATGACAACAATAAACAAATAAATAAATTATGAGAAAATTGTTAAGTTTGGTACTTTATATGTACTTGAGCTATCTCTCTCTCACACACATATATACAAACACAATTAGTGTTTTGCTTGATTGATATTTCATTTAGGTTTAAATAAGCTCGACACATTAGACAAGTTTCTTGTTTTCAGTTTGTAGAACATCATTTTCTTCTTATTCAAAATGTCTCTTAACAACTTCATAATCTTTCTCCAGTTGCTTAGTTTTATATCTTGTCCTTTTGTTTTGGAACTAATTCCCAATTTGTCTTTTATTACACATAAGATAAAATCAAATTCTTCAAAATAGAAATGAACATCCTTGATATTCCTTTTGCAATTTTATGGTTCTTTGAAAATTCTAAATACATGAGTTTATAAACGAGAAGAAAGAATAATGCAATTCAAAGTCTGATACGAAGTCATTTTTATAGCAGATTAGGGGAAAAATGATGGAGAAACGTATAAAATTGGAGGACTAGAGGAGTGAAAACTGGGAAAATGAACAGCAACATCTCATTGATTACCATTGTATCTACAGTAACTACAAAGTGCATTTTTTAATATAGTAGGATATTGGCCAATATCATGTTCAATGCTTATACAAAACTGGCTGGTGATTCCAATGCTCAGTTGCTTGATATAAGAGCACCAGGAGAGTTGAGGCAAGTTGGAAGCCCGGATGTTCCGGATTTGAAAAAGAAGCCAGTGGTTGTCGTATACAAAGGCAAAGATAAACCCGGGTTTTTGAACAAATTGCCATTGAAATTTAAAGAACTTGAAAATACAACTCTTGTTCATTTTGGACAAGTAAGATTTTGAACCTACTCTGTATTTTGTTTATTCTGGTTATAGTCACTTTTCTTTGAGTTAATCTTCATCTTTTATAAACAATTACGGTCTAATTAACCTTACCATTTGTCTATTAAACGTCTTCCGTAAGTCGTTTATGCACGTAGGGCCGTGCCATGAATAAACCCAGTGTACCATAGGTTCTAAGATATCACCATAAATACCACTAAAAGATTTTTGAATAGCATAAGATCCCAAACCTATTCAGTGAATTGTGTATTTGCATTAGATATTTTCTTAATGTCGAGTTGGTGTAGAACCCAATATCTAGGTACTCCCATTAATATTAATTTCGACCTTATCCTGTTAATAGATTCATTGGAGTAAAACTAGGTTAATATTGTTCCCCTTAATGTTAATCTACAATCATATTAATACAAAAATGTCTTTTGTATTATTAACACATTACATACAATTTTATGTATTTGAATTGTAATGAAGCCAAATTTGATGGCAACTACGAGCTTGTTGCAGAGCTGGTAACAACCAATGGCTACAAAGTTGCTTATGCTCTCAAAGATGGTGCAGAAGGACCACGAGGATGGATGGCTACTTCTTATATTCTACTTTTACTTTTTGAAACAACAAGTATATTCAAACTTAAAGATAAGAGAAACTGTGTGCAGAAGAGTGGCCTTCCTTGGGTACTTCTGAAGAAGACATTGAGTCTAGATATAAGCCGTTTTACAGATGCAATTGGTGGTGCTTTAGGGGTAAATTCCTTATCTTGTATCAGATTACTGTCTTATATTCTATCATTTGTAACACGGGCTATTTATTTATCAAATAATTTAACAACATGCCTTGTAAATTCTGGTCCTCAAAACCTTTTGTTGTTAGCTTCTAAGTTAGGATGTAGAAGAAATACACAAACAAACTTCAATAAAAATCAATGCATATTGTATAGCTCTAGGAAATCAAGAAAAAGCAGTGCATATTTATTGAGTGTAGCTTATTACAAACTAAATTTGGTTCCAGCCTTATTCTGGGAAGTTAAAGTGAAACTACACTTTGATGTCTTATTTGTTGGGCAAGTGGAGATGTTATTACTCCAATATCATACCTTTGTAGATGTTCTTAGCTGTTGGCATTTACATTTTTCTTTTGTATTCTCTAAGCATTTATTTAAGGTGCTGTCGGATATGCAGGAGACTTCTGATACTGCGTCTTTGACCATTGGTGTCGCTGCTGCTGTTGGTCTAGGATTATTGGCCTATACGGAGGCTACAAATCTCGTGGATTTTACAGTTTTAGTAAACAAAGAAGGATTACCAAATATTTTTGATTCATATTTCAGGTGGAAACAATTCTCCGACTTTTGGGTTTTGCTGCTCTCATCCAGTTCGTCAATTTGCAAAGGTTTGTTGTTTACTTTCTATTATAATTCACCTTTTTTAAACTTGAGAATCTGAGGTACGTATTCAAGGACATGAATTTGTGTAGTGAATTCATTTTGCTATTTAAGTTCATAATAATAGCATTAGTCGTCTTTATAAGATCTTGAATATAAATAAGACAAGAATAGGTGAACTACAAAAAGGACCAGTGAAGTTTATTGAATGTTTGAACACGAACATTCCTAAAAAAAGTTGTACTTCCACCATTTTTATTGCAGGATAGAAAGTAAACACTACAACAAGTTGAAGAGCTCTTAAAAACAAAAGTTGCGCCTGAAGAGCTTGTGGAAGATATACAGGTAAACTAAAGTTGCATATGAAACTAATTGACTGCTTGTTTGTGGTCGCTGACTGTTATTGACTCCACGTTTGGGAAATTCAGCAAATTGGTAAGGCCTTTCTACCATCGACCGTGAGTAGTAAGGCTATGTCGGCCCTGTAGAGGAGATTTCTGTTCTTGTTGATACTGATATTCGGAAATCCGAGTTAAAAAAAAAAAAAAAAAAAGCCGGCCAGCCCAAGCCCAACTCAGCTTGACTCGTTGACACCCCTAGTTTAATTCAGTCAAAGACGTGTTATTTTATTAGTAAATTATGTTATTTTCTTAAGGATAAAATTATCATATTTAGTTTAAATTGATAGATATTTCAGTTATATTTTTCATTAAAAAATATTATTTTATCGTTCCGCCTTTAATACAAAGAAAATTGAAATTTTCATAACACTACAGTGTTTATGAAATTTGGGACAGTTTGGTATCAGAGCAAATGTCTACTTTCATATGAAAAAAAATTCACGTTTACTGTTCACGTGAACAATGTCGGTACTTTTCATGTGAACAGTGCACGTCACTGCACACTGTTATAAAAGGAAAAAGAATTACGAATTTACTTTATTTTCTTTTAAATGATTGATATTAATGATGTTTTAAAATTTATATTTTAAGAAGTCTCAAGTTTAATTTATTGTTTGAATTTTCTTAATTTAAGCATTTGCGAGATTTAAACTATCTAAGAAGAACTTAGAATTAAAGCTATCCACTTGTGATCCCCTCCTCATCTGGAAGTCTTTTGATTGGAAATACACACTGAACAAAAGTATTTCATTGGAT
>CAIGRL010194040.1:0-15566 GCA_903798325.1 Fraxinus xanthoxyloides | reverse complement strand
TTATTTTTATTTTATTTTTTGCCCCATGTAGGGGGAATGAAGAAGATCAAACGAGAACATAATTACAAATTCAGGGCACCAAACATACTGAAAAGCCACAAAATCTAGATACTCTTTCAAATCTCATTTAACCAAACATAATCACAATAAGCATATGATTTCAGTTGTTTATAAGGCTCTAATACATCTAGGAAATGAGGAAGATAAGAGATTGTCAATCTGGACTACTATAGTTCTATATAGCAGAAATTAGAAGGCCGTTTCTTATGCCATGTTTACCTCAATACATGGACTTGGAGCATGCCAATGCCTAAATATATTATAAAATTTTGTGTATTAAAAGGAGTCATTTGAAGTTTTATCTAGATATTAACAGCACATGTTAAGAGTAAGAGAGGTGACTCGTCCTTAAATATTCACATGGCTAGCTGGGAACGAATGTTTAAGTACCTTTTTATCTTTATTTTTCCTTGATGAATTGTGATCATNGAAATTAGAAGGCCGTTTCTTATGCCATGTTTACCTCAATACATGGACTTGGAGCATGCCAATGCCTAAATATATTATAAAATTTTGTGTATTAAAAGGAGTCATTTGAAGTTTTATCTAGATATTAACAGCACATGTTAAGAGTAAGAGAGGTGACTCGTCCTTAAATATTCACATGGCTAGCTGGGAACGAATGTTTAAGTACCTTTTTATCTTTATTTTTCCTTGATGAATTGTGATCATCTTTCCTTCGCTTGCCATTTTCCTTTTTCTGCAAAATAGTAGAACGTTTAAGTCATAATTGATGTAATCAGCTGAAAATTATAAAAGGGATGGGAATTAGAGTCACTGCTAACTTCACTCTTGCTCTTATGATCCACTACTGAGCAAATTTCATTTATTAATGAGCATGAAGAACTCTGCTTCCATTTCATTCTCCGATCATTTGTCTTTCCACTTTTTTCAAGAAAGCAAAATACATCGTCCATAAAAAGCAGCCTATGGTAATACATTAACTCTCTTCAACGAGTGAAAATCAAACATTTAAATTGACTCTGGCATCATAAACTTGAAATTACAAAAGATTTCCTTTTTCTGGGTACAGTCTCACACTAGCCTTGAATTCTTTACTCGAGTTTGAGGTCGTCACCACTGTTAAAACTAGAGTATGTTACGAAAATTTTCAATGTTACAACTATCTACAGTTATCAGCATTAGTTAAACAAAGAAATGAAGGTCATGTATGTACAGTCTCTCTAACATTCATGCAACGTTGGTGCTTCCTTGAAATTAGAACTATTAACCGAAGAGGAAACAATAAAGAAATGGAAGTTGGTCAAGAACCACATTGAATCCCACTGAAGAAAGACATGGTTAACTGAGTCTATACAAAGCAGGTGGAGAGGGATCAAGAAGCATTTCAACAAGGAGACATTTTTTTTTTGTCTTGGCACAAGTCTTCTTTACACATCTTTTATTGGTTTTAATGAAAAACCCCTTGTCTTCAGAAAGTTCAAAGACTAACATGCAAGATTCTGAAACCATCCAGAAGTTACGGGACTGAATCTAACTTTTCATAAAGTTCAGGGATCAAATTGAACAAATATGGAAATGCAAGGACAAATATAAGGAGAAAATATTATATCAGCAAAGTAGTTCTCCTTCACCCTTGTTGTGGTCACCGCTAGTATTAGTTGGGGTTACCTTCACCGGAGATCACCGCTAGTATTAGTTGGGGTTTTGATGTGGTTCTAGGATTTGCAATTTGAAACCTTATTTTTGAGCGATTTAGAGGGAGGATTCAGCTAATGTTTTAGAGATATTATGACAACCAAAGTTCTGATACCAACTTGAAATTTAGGCTAAATTACATGTATTATTCATCAAATTAAAGGGTCACTTATACAAGAGTAATCCTACATATAGAAGGAAGATGAAAAAGGAAAGATAATATTATTAAAGGGAAAAATATTAATTGATATCTAGACTAGGATATAAGCTAGAAGGAAATATTTTCTTAATTTCTTATTCTAATTTTCCAATTCTAACTGTTTCCAACAGGCAATGAGTTCGAGGATATTACTTTATCTTTAATGATTGCTAGAAACGTACATTGTATTCTTGACTTCATTTTTATTTAATTGAAGCTTGAGCATTCCTCATGCCGTTAACAATTGCAATTATGCTTCTGCAATCAATAAGTTCAAGTATCTTATAAAAAAATGAACTTCAGTCTATGACAAAAAATACCCAACTACCAAGCTTTACAACCTAATCACATCCAAAAACCTTGTGGAAGTGCAAGCGCATTTATATACATTTGCATAGTATTTTTTTCCTTTTCACATTTTTCTCAATTCTGAAGTACAAAGTCTGGCCAGACGTACAAATTAGCCCCAGACATAGAACACTTCTGCTATTGTTCGTCAATCCTGATCACTGTTTCCCATTTAATTTTGATTAAAAAACTTAGATGCAAAAGCAATTCCATCCGGCTACGTTGAAAAGCAAATAATAGTAAATACTCAAATGAGAAGAAAAATGACAAGACAGGAGCTTACAGTCATCCATCTACAACGTAATGCCACATCTCGAACTGTCTTATCTTTTAACGCCTGAGCAATTTTAGCATACCGAACAATGGTGGAATCTGAGGCATATCTGCAAAAGGGTGCATTAAGGTATCAGATCGGTGTGCAACATCCATGCATTATCCACAGGAACATAGAACCAGCTAGAAGGAAACATTTTGGAGTAAAATATTCTATCTAAATTGGCAGTAAATATGTCAAATAGATAAATACTGATGTGAATTTCAACATTTTGCCTTTGTCTGACAAAGAACGTTCCTTTTCAAAATTGATGCGACATGAGAATTAATAGATTGACTATTAATAAATTGATAGTTGAATATGGGGGGCATTTCCAGCTATACCTCAAAGCATTCATGTACTATGAAGGATGAGGAGAACAATTATGCCACAGTTGTCGATATGTACTCACTGTGCAAGTCTAGAATCTTTATTGTCTCTATAGTAGTGATATACAACTGAAATCACTTCAAAATGTAGGATGTGTGAATGCTGATTATATTGTTTAATTATCATAAGGATAGGAAAGTCCCTTTGGGTTTAGAGATGATATAATACATAGGCATGAGTTTCATAGAACACGTATTTTTCTTTCGTTTTGTAGTATAATCTTACAGTGGCAGGTAGACGTAGCTCCTTGCTTTCGATTTTCTAAGTTTTGTGTTATTATTGCTTACTAGTCCATAACATAAACAATAACACAAAAATCCAGGTCATTTAATTTCCTATTTTACACAAATTAACCAAAACCCAATTAGTGGTTATACCCACCACAGATTCATCAGTCTTTGAATACTGGAGGATCCCAATCCCATGGACCTGAATTGTACTTCAAGCTAGACTGGATAACTGTGCTTCCATTTCATAAATTATCCTAGAAAGGGATGCTGAGGTCGAATTCCAAATTTATTTATGCCCACAGGTGGTAAATAATCAACAGTTTAGCTAAATATCCACCCAAAATCATCATCTTTATACAAGTCCTAAAGTTGATTCAATATCTACAGTAGAGAATCCAAGGACCCAAATTCAGCACAAAAGTGTTTAGATAAAACTAGCCATAATTTGAGGCAAACTTGCAATGATAGCAAAAAATTAAAAATGGCTCGCACCTAAAAAAGTAATAAACATGTTTGCATGTAGACATAGTAATTACATACAAATATCCAGAATCAAGAAGAATGAGAGGAAGAATCGGGAGCTAACTTTGTGAGTAAATTTTCAAGCGTAGACTGTTCTTCGGCGGACCAGTCAACCGACAAGCCGGGGTTGTGGCGGAGGGCAGCCTGGGTAGATCTCACCATCGAATTCTCCTGCCCGCCGTTACTACTTGTAGCGCCACCATTCGCATTCTCCTGCCCGCCGCCGTTACTGTGGCTATTATTATCATTATTACCGTTGCTATGACCCGCTGAAGGATTCGCACTTGCAGCCATCAAAAATCTACTTCGAAATTCTGAAATTTTCTACAAATCGATTCTATATAGAAATTTCAGTAAAATTAATTGAATTGATAAATATTTGTTGGGAATTTGCACAGAAAACAGCTGGAACGGACAAATTAACAAAGAAATGGAGAGATTTATATAGTAATTACAGAGATTGGATAAACACGAGGTCGACAAAATCTGTACGGAACATGGAGGTATGGATTCGGTTTCCAAATTTATAAATTATAAGCAGCTTCTGTGTTTTTTAATTGAAAAAGGGGCCTTCAAGGATTAGACTTCTCTCGAAAATAATTTAGCTTGGATCAGTTTTGTAAATTAAAGGCTTCAAACATCTTGGTTCTAAATTGTAGTCGAGATCCTTGACATATTAAACTTGCGTGAATGGGTCCTTAACTTTTTATACAATTAGAGGTTGGCTTTGCATAAAATATTTTAAACTTGCTTTTAAGTGTCTATTTTGTCAAACATAATTTTTAAAATTACTTTTTTTAACTAATAAAACGCATTTCTACTTTCTAGCCGCCAAACAAGCTCTAGCTTTATGTTTGATTTTAGTTAATGTATTAACTACAATTGTGTATAAGTAAATGAACTAACATTAGTTTAACATTTAATTACAAATTACCAAACATTAATGGAACATTTAATTGATGAATAAGAACCGTCGAAATCAATGTTCAATCGAACGCTCTGATCAGTAACGAATATGCAAAATGAGATCATGTTCAACAATTTACATCATGATACGTTTAATATGTTGAACTAGACAGTATCATATACTACTAAACAAGAAATAAGTCAAATATTTGTTCATTGAGAAATATATTAGTGTTATAAAACGAATTTCTTCCACGCGCTATAATCGAAAGGCCCAATCGGGCGCAATACACATTATTTCTTCTTCAATGATCTTCACATCACTTCTTAAGCATTTGAAAATCTCTATGGCTGTTGAACTGACCAGATGACACCGAGTGTAGTACAAAATTTGGAGTCGTTTGCAGCCATCCCTCAAAGCTTGCAATCCTCGATCACATAGATTCCGACAACGATTCACATGAAGCCTTTTCAAGTTTTGACAGTTTAAACCAATAGATTCCCACCCGGCCACTCGAATTTCATGACATAATGCCAAGTTCCACTCCTCGAGCAATGGACACCCCTTCGCAATTGCCACAATGGTCTCATCTCCAGTAGTTCTACATAACCGAAAATTGAGCACTCTAAGATTGGCGGAAAATCCAGCACCAATTGATGACAACCCATTTCCTTGAATGCACCAGATTAGGTTAGACACACTCAAGTACTCGAGTCCACCTCCACTGACAATACCCATTATTCCTTCGGGCTCAAGCTTACACGACTCCGCTTCTAAATAAGTCAGAGTCTGAGGACATCCTAGAAAGCCAATGCCATTGACACTTTTGCAATGTGATATATTGACAGCCCTGAGATGAGTGCATTTTTGAGAAAGAGCTCTTATACCATGATCGGAGATAAGCCCACAATACGAAAGATTCACATCTTTTAGACCAAAACAAGATTTTGACAAAGTCTCCAATCCAATATCAGTAACGTTGCACCTATAAAGACTTAGAATTGTCAGTGAAGTACAACCACTTGCAACAAAGAATAGTCCATGATCGGCGATCCCAAAACAACAATCTAGATGCAAACTTTGCAAATTTGAGCCATAACGAGCCAATAGAGATAACCCTGAGTCCGAGAGATCGGTGCATCCAGACAAGGACAATGACTGTAGTTGTTGGAAACGGTTCAACAACCTATGTAGATGAAATAGGGTAATTTCGGTAGAAGGCTGAGATAGAGAGGGAATGCTTAGTTGGGTATATGCGCATTGAAACTGTAAAGACCGACGGCTTGAATTTTGAATATGAAGCCAACGACGACAAGTTAAGCCAAATGATTCTTGGTCCAAATTAGAGTCAAGCCTTTGAAAAATGAAGTATAAGCAATCATCGGGAAGTTGAGTAGTGTAGGAAGGATGATCTATTGAATCACGCTCCATTTTCACGGTCTTCGGAAGGTTGTAAGGCTCGAATCTTTATCATGATCTTCTTATAGGATGAGCTAGATGAGGCAGGCGAATCGAAACCACAAAAAGCAGTTGAGTCTCCATAACCAAAGCCTATGAGAACTCCACACTGGCGGCAAAGGAGTTTAGATTTCGAACCGCAGTGGCCCCAAGATATAGGAAGACAGTTCACTTCATCAACTTGTGTAAATCGGCTGAGATCAATGGAGAGAAAGGAGATGTATCCTTTCTTAATAGATTTGCTATATTTGGATCCAATGCTAGAAGTTGCACGATTGGAAGATGCTAAGTTGAGAGAATATCCACAAGACCCACAGCTGCAATGAATGAGAAACAATGAAGTTAGTTCAAAAGAAGTTACATACAAGCAGAAAACAGTCAGATAATACGACGAACTAATCACAACTAATCACGTGAAAGAGAAAATGGGAAAAAAGTTTCTAATTACTAAAGCAGTTCTTAAATAGGTCAATGAGCAAAACGTTAATGAAGGTAATATGTGTTTTAAGAGAATAATGTGTCGTAAATTTTTACACTTATTCCAGAATTCTTCGTTCTTTAATTTATTTTTAGTGTATCTTTTTATGGGTGGGGGTGGGGGTGGATGGCTGTCAGGAAAAATCGTTAGGAAAGTTGGTAAGGTTCAGAAGATAGTTTCCAAGTATGCAAATTATTTTTTCACGAGGTTTAAGCCTACTGCAGTATGCAAGCAAAGGAAAATATTGATCTGGTCACTCATGAACTCAGGTCCTACATAGACCGAGAAATCATAAGATTCTACTTTCTACAAGTACGCTTTCAAGACCTAAATATTAAGTTGGTTCTAACTTCGTAACCATCAAAGCAATCATCCACCTATAGATTACTACTTCAACTGACTAGAACACTACCTTTCTAAATGTTTTTGCACATTAATGACAAAGAAAGACTATTATCCACCAAATATTATTGGATTCTTTCCTATGGATGTCTTGCTAAGAAGGGTAATGAATTGAATGAAATTGCCTTCCAGACTTAGATGAACACATTTTCCATTGTGCAAAAGCTGATCGACACTTTTCTGGCACGTTTATATATTGCAAATAACCACTTACTGACACAGTTTAAGCAGTTTCTCTTGAAACAATACAATAAATTTCCCAATGTTATGAATTTAGGGTCTTCTATGGTTATCCTTAAGATTTTGAATCGGACGCTTCCATAGAATCCGATGTTCAAGCTAACATAGCTAAAGATATTAATTAAAAGGTTGGGTTGCTAACTCGAATTATCAGAACCCGATGAATCAACAGTAACTGGAGCCCTTCACATATTGAAAAGCAACTACAACTCAAGGACAAGAGCACATTGATTAACAAAAAACCATCAGTTCAATAAATACCATGTAAATGTATAATTATTCATAAAAATTAGTTTCAAAATTGTCTAATTTCAAAAACCACCAAAGAAAAAAAAAATACCCAAATAACCCATGAAATAAAAAAAAAAAAATTAGAAGCAGTAACCACAAAAAATCAGATGGATAAAAAATGCAGAAATTGGAATATAAATATACCTGTAGAAGACATCAGCCTGGGACATTTCTTGATAAGAACATCAAATATGATGCTGATTGGGACTCATATCATTTAGATGCGATCCATGAGATAACAAACCTCGCCCAGTCTTCGTATATAATTTCTTTTCAATTTGGGCGAAGCAATTGAGATTGAAAACAGGAAAAGTTGAGAGATTGACTTTTTATTTTTAAGTATTTGTCCCTTGCACGCCTTGATTTTGGTGCTGCGGAATGAGTCAAAAAGGAGGGGGAAAAAACTAAGGGGTCGTTAAGGTCAAGATGGGATGGGCAGTTTTAGGTTAAGTTTTGAGCAACTTATAAGAGATTTGACAATAATAATAAAATGCGCAGTTGGCATAAAAAGTTTGGGGGTGTTTGATAATTATAAATTATACACTTATCTGAATATTTAAAAGTTCTTATAATTAATTATGACCTAGTTTTTTGTATATTTTGTTTGTTGGAACGATGAAAATTTCACGAAAAAATGATATCAAACTCGAGGATCAAAATGCACAAATTTAAAAGTTATGAAGACACGATTGCCAGCCTTGATGGCGTGCACGTGAGCCTTCATTGGGTGGAACCTGAGCGGAAGAAGCGAGAGACATGCGCGACTCCTTATCAGTTGCGCGTCATAGCCTAGTTCGAGACTTGACGTACATTTTTTCTTTTTTAATCAAAACTCTTTTTGTTTATCACTTTTATAAACACAAAACAAACTCATGCATTAGGGGACACTTCTCGTTTCATATTAAACACATTCTTACATCAACAAGAGACCAATTCATCATTCTTTTGGAAGAATTAAGAGATAATTGCGAGAATTCAATCGAAGATTCAATCTTGATTTTTTTGGCAAAGAGGAGGAGGTGCAACTGAAAATTCATCAAGAAATCATTGAAGAAATTTAAGATTTCAATATTCATCTTCTTTTTTCTCAATTTATTAATAAGCTAGGTGGTGTTCTACAAATTAAACAAGATTTCTCGTCATTTTGCTATGTTATGAAAATTTTAATATAATTTCAATATTTTGACACAAAATACTTGTGCTTTCTAGGGTGATTGTAAATTTGTTTAAATGTTTTTCAATTACTTGATCGCTAATTGAATTGATTGTGAGTTTTATTGTTATTGAGAGAGACACTATGATATATTGCACATATAACAACCATTGTGGGATCTTATAGGGGATAGAGATATGACTATATTCTTTGCATGATTTTCAATCGATGTTCTAGTATTTTTAGTGTAGGTTTTCATGTTTACAGTTTTCATAGACATATAGGAAGGTTACGTGGGAGAATAAATTAATTTGATTCAGGGATTATTATTAACTTACGAACATTAATCCATAAGAATGCATACATATTGTCATGGTATTATATTGTATTTAAATGTAGTAATAAGGGGGATCAGATTCTTAATATTCATCTCATCTAAACTTATAAAAGTTTTCATAATTTTTTCATTAAAATATTGAATTGAATTAATTAATTAGTATAAATTCTTTAAACAAAATTAGTTGTTCGACAAGAGTTAATATTAATTGATCCTAGATTAAATATAGAGTTCTTGTGCGAATGCTATTTTATTCACAACTCTATTATTTGTTTAAGATATTGTGAACTTGCGGGATTTCGTACAATCAATACACTACAACTATCTAATGCAGAAACATTGGGTTGGAAGATTGCGATATGTTGTTCTTTTTTTGGAAGGTAAAGAGTCTTGAGCTCATGGTAATTTGACTTATAACCAACTGTTTAGGGATGGAAATGGGGTTGGGCGCGGTAGGGGCAACCCTCCCCGCCCCTAGCCATAACAGGCAATTCCCCGCCCCCTCCCCCCGTTACCTGTTTAAGTCAAGGTTGGATTTTTAAATTGAAAGAGAAGGTTAGGTTTCTTTCTCCCTCTTGTTCACCAGCATGTGTATACGGTGTCTATATCTTTGAATATACACGGGATCGGGAAGGAAAATTGCACACAAATACATAAACGTGAAATAAAAGAAGTTAGAAGACTATACTCATGACAGTGTCCCATATTATATGTTTTATTACTTTGATATTACCATGGCATGCATGTCTGATAACACACTTGCAATGTGTCGACCATTTAAAATTGATAGATTTTTAGACATGATACCAGTCTCAAGTGAAAATATAAGTCTCTTCTCAAGAAAAATATTAAACGTGGTGGGACGGGGCGGGGTGCCTGTAACTCGAGTTTGTCGGATTTTTTTGTCATCCCTACAACTGTTGCAGAGACTTTGTCAAGTTAGTCTTATACTTCCTTTTTGCAACCTCACCCAGTTAGTGAAGGACGAAAATCTATGAAAGGCGTTGGTGACATCAGGGTAGGCGAGGGAAGTGGTGGTTGAAGGGGGGTTTGGCACAAGGTGGGGTTCGAGGAAGAAGAGAATTTTTTTAATTTCATTTTTTTTTTTTGTTTCCTTTTTTCTATTTTTTTCGTTTATTTACATTTTTGCTGGTTCAATATGTTGGTCCAATTAAAAGCATGTCTAGGAATTGATTATAATCTATTTATATTATATACATAAACAAAAATATGTGATGAATAAGTACGTAATACTCGTAAGTCGCATGATTAAAATAAAATGATTGATCCTAAACAGAAAATTTCATTTAACGTGTTGACTCATCCCATCAACCGTTCTCAAGTTAAAACAAGATTAGTCTTTGACTCTTTGGACCAATGGATCTTCTAGAATATTTTTCAATTTGTTTAAATAGTAGGGTATTTGTCATGTTATTAATTTTAAAGGCGCAAACTTCACAAACTAAGTCCTTGATGACCATTAATTTTTTTTTTAAAAAAATAATGTTTTGAATAGTAATTTTTTGAAAAAAAAAATATGTCTAAAAAATTAGGAAAAGTGTTTAGTTAACATGCAAAATATTTTATGGAAGAATTTCATATTTAAAACTTTAACTATGAGTCATTTCAAAACTAAGAAACAAGGTTTAAAACTTTAAAAACAAAATTTTATTAAATTTTATTTGTAAATTAATTAATTACAATATATCTTTTTATTAATTAAATAATTAAGGTCACAATTTCATATAATTTGGTCACAATTTTTTGAATTAATTGGTTAATTGGTTATAATTTTTTCTCGTTCACAATTCAAAAAATTTATAGGTTACAATTTATTTATCGACCACAAGTCAAAAAATTTATAACTCACAATTTATTCGTTGGTTACAAAATTAAAAAATTTATATGTCAAAATTCGTTTATCGATCACAAATTATAAATTTTATGAGTCACGACTTATTTAACGATCACAAATTATCAAATTAATTGATCACAAGTTATTTCTCGATTATAACTTAATAAATAGTAAGTTATAATCACTTTTTTTTGTCGCATATAATATTTTTGTCACAAACACTCTCGGTCACACTTGATCGTCGTCGCCGCCACCAACACCGAGGCTCAAGTTACTATTTTAAATTTCAACTATAATATTAACATCTATACTTGGATTTGAAGGACTAGTGTGTAACATCAAAAACATAACCATGACAGAAAAATGTTCACCCCACAAAGAAACATTGTGCAAAATAGAAGTTCACGCATAAATGAATAATCATATATAGACTTGATGGACTACTGTTATGTCTCGTCACCGAATCCCACATGGAGCATACGTGGCATCTCATGTGGAGTGGCACCCCATACGAGGCTCCTCTCTGAAGTTCCAAGCTCTCTAACCGAAGTGGCGATTGTATAAAACGAAACCAAATCTGAAGCCCTACCATGTAATTGGACAACCCACCTTCTTTGAAGATATATTGATAAAATCTTATTCGAATGATTGATATGACCCATGTAATAAGTGACATGTCAGTCTTGTCAACATAGGTTGTAGGGTGGCTATCCCCTTTTTAAGAGCATTAAATGTGTCCCAAGTTAGTAGAGTCAAATTGATGCCTAGAATTGGATGATTCGATCAAAATGAAGTCACACGTCTCATCATCCAATGGATATCATTTTATGTGTAACACTATAAATGCCCATCTGTTATATCATTTGAAGAATGCAAATATATCTATTTAAAGTGATGAGTGTATTTTATACACTTATTCGAGACCTAAAATATCGATATTTGATAATTCTTTTGACAAAAATATATTTTAAATTATTTTATTTTATATTATATAGGTAAAACTCACTAGTTGAACAAGAAATTAGGAAAAAAACAAAAGAAAAATGAAGGAAAAGGGGCAAAATTCAAAGTTTGAGGACTAAATTGAAAATATTCAATAATTTATTCGAACCACAAGACGGTACTTTGAAGATTATTATGCGGCAATTTGATGGAATTAGAACTCAAAAAGGAATGGAATATGATCAAAATATTATTAAAACCAATTTTCAATCGTACAAATTATATTCTAAATTTTTTGTCGAAGAATGAGATCCATTTTTGGCATAGTAAATGATGAAGTGCATGTGGAGTTAGAGTTTATGATGAGGTGGGATTACAAAGCAAAATAATAACTTCATGATAACTTCGGGTTTATTCGTTTTGACGAATTGCTAGTTTAATTTGATTGGAACGGGCTAATGATTACAACTTATTGCCTTTGGCCATGATGTACGTCTAAATTTGGGCAAATTCTATCGTTTAGACCCTCGATTAAGTGTTTTTGTCTTTTATGATAATTTTTATTTTGGTAATATTTCATTCAATAAAAGTCGGATTCGTATTCCATTTGTTGGAGGACGATCTTGAATCCTATGAGTTTCAATTTAAATTGCTATCTTGAATTTTTTCATTTATGGAAAATATCATTTTTTATTTTTATTATTTATTTTCCGAATCTTGATATGGTTTTACTATTTAATGCATTGTAAGCCCTTTGAAGTCGCAGTTTATTGAATTGAATAAAATCTCTCGTAGGTTTTCTCATCTTTGTGAGGTTGATCATCTTTTTTATAATCTTCCGCTACGTCAGTAAATATCTGAATTGGAAAAATTCTATTTCTAGAAATGTTGTCTCTCTGAAACAGCTTTCCAATGTATTTGAATCGTCTCCATCGGATATTGAGAAAAAAAGATATGACTAAAATACTGACAACCGTGCAGTGACAAAAGAATTCACGCGCAAAAACAACTTTCCTTATTCAATTGAAACTCTTTTGAAAACCAATTTGGACGTGATTTTCCACCAATTTTCTACTCCTACATATAGTTAACTGCAGAATACATAGTTGAAAACCTCTCATATACATATTATACTCCAATACTCATCAATTATTATCATCAAATGAGGGAAATTCATAATTTTTGTGAGAATATTGAAAGGGCTTGCAAGAATTCACTCAAGTAAAGATTCAAACTCGATTTTTGGGCAAAGAAGGGATGACACAAGTAAAGATTCATCAAGAAGCCATTGAAGCGATTCAAGATTAATCTTCATATTCTCAATTTATCAAAACTTCGGGTTATGTATTTCTACTTAAATATAATTTCTTGTAATTTCGATATGTTAGGTTAATTTTATACATTATTTGGACGAGATAAACTCTCGTTACGATATTTTTAGTTTTTAATTAATTATTTTGACATTAATTTGATTTGATTTGTAGATATTTATTATTGTTTTTATCGTTATTTTCAATTGCTTGATCACCAATTGAATTATTAGTGAATTTTATTGTTATTGAAAGAGATAATAGGATTTAAACACTATATAATAAACATTGTTAGGTTCAATAGAAGATAGAAATATTGTAAGATTATGAACACACAATATTAAATCGAGAAACAGATACAATGATCTTCTCAGAACATAAAGTGCAAAAAATTAAAGAAAACACGAGATTTCTTTCAACCATAGCCCCGGAGCTTTAACGATCACTTTTAACGCCTACATCCCCCTTTGAGCATCCAGTAGATCGGATTTGTGCTTGATTCCACTATATACCCAAAATGGCAACAAAGGTTACAAAATGTTCAGCCAAATCACTGAGTTACAAAATGTTCATCAATTCAAGAATAAAATTCAAAAATCGTTGGAATTAAAAAGAGCGTTTCTGATATAGCAAAGTATTCCCAAAATATAATTGAAGAAAATCTGATCAAGTGGGGAAATAATGATTTAGACATCATTGAACGAAACAACACTTCGAACTACATAAATTGAATCAAGAATCTTAGTATACCCCATGTTATACCAATGTTTATATTTCTAATAAATAGGACTTCTTCACATTATCCAAATAAATTGAAGCTATATTTGAGAGGAACAGTACTGAAAATGAGCAGACGACAACAGACAAGTTCATCTTCACTCTTAGCACTGTCCAATATTGTCTAATCCGCCTGACTTGGAGACTTCCACGACAGGCATGCCATGCTCATCTCTACTAATCTCTCAAAACATAGGCTGGTCGTCAAGTATTTGGAATGCTTCCTTGGATTCAGATGACAGAAAGTTGTTGAACCCTACTTCGACTTTCCTCGATTACCCCTTCTACCTGACTTCTTCCCCTTATTTGATTTGCTTCCCTTCAGATGAGAAATCCGCTCTGCTTTCTTTTGCCTTGCCTTCCTAACGTGATCGAGATCTTTGATTTCTGAACGCACGTGAGCATTTGGTACTGAACTTTGCTTTCCACCTTTGAATCTTCTGTTATCCCCTTGTAATCCACCACGACCTGTGAAAAGAAAAGTTTTAGATAATGTAAAAATCCATCCTGTTGTTCATATACTTTTCCCAGTGAAGGCAACTTAATTATCAACACATGCAACTAATAAGAGAAAAATATTTGGGTAACAATTCCATAAACTAGTCAGTTTAACGTGCACTTCAGCAATTCTATATAAACTAAAAATTGGTAACTGGAAACATGGTACGTAAAATCACCAAGAATTCCTTTTCAAGAGACGAAAAGCCTTATAAATTCCAACCATGTTGCACGTAAATAAAATAAAATACTAAGTGTCAAAAAAATAAAAATGAAACACAGTGTCGAGTGCAATGAGAGGGCACAAATCAAAGCATCCACTGCAAGAAAGTAACACAGAAATAAGATGGCAAGGTGTGATTGCAACATACTGAATTCATTGGACAAGAGGTAGTTCTGAGTTGAACAAAATGGTGAAAAGGCTAATGTAGCCATTTCTTGTGTATTAGGAGTGGGACTTGGCTAGTTATTGTTGTATATTACACGACTAGTGTCATTTCCTGTAGAAATGAAGAGGTAGAAATACAGTACAGTAGCTCGAGTCTAAAGCTTACCTTTAGAATGAGTAGATTCATCAGTGCCTTCGGTACTTCTTCCTTTAAGTGATACATTCTTGTGTGATCGTTCTTTCCACTTCTTGTAAATCCCAGTTTTGTTAGCTTTCAACTTCGCACCGCTTTCATTTTTTATCTGAATACCATTGAAAATTTCACAAAAAATCCTTGGAAAATCTAATGGTCAATTAAGCAAAGCAAAACAAACTTTTTCTTGCATATAGTAATAGGAGACCCCTCAATTGTTTGCGGAAACAAATTTAAAGGATTGAGTAATACATGTGTGAGACCGAGAGAAAAATAGTATTCTTATTGTAAAAACGAAATTGTGAAATTTTATCATTCAAGAATAGACAGGCTAAAGATATCTCCGTATTGGAAAAAAGAAAATTCTGAAATTTAATAGTCCTCCACTCATGTGAGGAAAACTTCAGAAAAACAATACGAACAAGGCTGTATTACATATTGATAACTCAGTATGATATGTATATCATTACACGGGAAAGTTCAAAGCAATGGATACATCCAGTAACAAAACTTGGAATCTATTCAGCATAGTATAATTGTAAATTGGAAAGTGAATTCTCTAAGGTTTTATTCACTTATATAATTACAATGATACAACTCCAATATATATAGTATA
>CAIGRL010194030.1:0-27891 GCA_903798325.1 Fraxinus xanthoxyloides | reverse complement strand
TTTTTTTTTTATCTTATCTTATCTTATTTTAAGCATGTTTATGTTATTGAGTTACTGGGTAGTCCTCCCTCGTTATGCCTTGGATATTTTTGATGATATAAAATATAAATAAATACCTCTCCCCTATTTAACAACTTAAATTTTTTGATGAGATGGTTCAACTTGGTAAAGCAAACAAAGGTTCTAAGTTCAATTTTTAGAGCCACCCCTAACTATGAAAACTTCAGGTTTAAGGTCTTAAGTGAAAAAAATGATTTCATTGTTCCCATCAGGAGCTTGTAGAAGATTTAAAAAATACGAACAAAATAGATTCCTTCCTCTCCAACGGCTTATTTTTTTGATGGGTTTGTTCAATAGAAATGGTGTATGTTTTAAGCATTTTTTTTTATCATCTTAATCTGGGCATATTTGTCTTAAGACCTTTTGAAGACCAAAAAACACTTATAACGAATTTGGTGATATGATCTTCATTGGAGTATTTTAGCACTTCAATATCATGTCTAATCCACAGTTAGGGCAACCTGCGGATATCACTGGTTGTTCCCGCCTCTGGGATTTGAGACAAATTGACTGTGTAATAACATAGCTTCTCTATATCATGATGAATGTTCACACTTTTTCCCTGATTGTTTCATATTTGTTATTCCAAATATGCAAAATTTAAGTCACTTCGCTCCTAATTACCTCTTGTACGAGAAGTCAACTGTTGATCTTTTCCCAAGGAGAAAGAAAATTCTTTTTGTATATGGATAATATTTAATGCATAGAGGACTTACAAAAATGTGTGGATACATCTATTGTAACATGATGTTATGGGTGTTAGTAATTGCTGAATAAATTACCAATGTATTGGTTTATTATTATTATTATTATTATTATTATTATTTATTATTTTTTTCAATTGTGTTACTATGTGTAAGTTTATAAGGAAGTTCACCATGGTTTCATGATGCAGTAATGTTGCTACTCCTGATATTTCCTCCACAAAATATTACAACAGCGAATGTGAGAAACTTCTCTATGTTGAGAATGAGGACTCAGATAACACAGATAGAAAACTTAGTGGAGGCACTACTGTTTCTAATGGCAATTCTTCACTCAAACCTCCAATTTTCCAAAAGGGAGTTCTCAGGACAAACTGCATAGATTGTTTGGATCGCACTAATGTGGCACAATATGCTTATGGCTTGGCTGCTTTGGGACATCAGTTGCATGCTCTTGGAGTAATTTCCTCTGCCAAGATAGACCTGGATGATTCTTTGGCTGATGAATTGATGGCTTTTTATGAGAGAATGGGTGATACCCTTGCACATCAGTATGGTGGTTCGGCTGCTCATAACAAGGTAAGCTAATGTGTGATTGCATTCTAATATTGGGTAGTTTGACTGGATTTTTTTTTGTGCCACTTCCTGGCTGACTAATATCAGAAGCTATTATTTCAAATTAAAATATCCATTTGCAAGTGTTCTTTTGGTCTTATCTTCAATACTCTGTCTGAAAATTTATGTTACTTATGGAAAATGGTGGAATTAGTTATCAATTGTTAAATCAAGTTGATTTCAGGACCTACCAATCCATTTCCTCTGATATGGACCAGTCAGATGTAACACGTTTCAAGTTTATAGCTATTTATTTTATGTGTTTGCTATAATTTTGTGTCAAAACAATCTTGTAAAGCCAGTGCATGCCTCCTTTATTGTGTGGAAGTGCCAGAATCATTCTTTCATTTCTCGTCCTTCAACTAGTTGAGACGTCTTAAGTAACAGTTAAACATTTAAAATTATGTTTATTATGAGATTGATCCCCTGCCTTAACTGGCTTCAGATAAAACCTGTCGAATGTGTTTTGAGTAAAATGTTAGTAAGGTTTGTCTTCAGTCTGATCATTTTTTGTGTTAGCATTTGTTTATAAGGTCTACATTATATGTGGCTTACAGTGTAAGCATTTTTCTTTTGCGAGTCGTCCTAGGTGAATGTGCAATTATTTATCCTTTTAAACATTTTATTTCATTATTACAAGCATGTGTTTTGGTTGACATTTTTAAAATTTTAATTTATTTTAGATTTTCTCTGAGAGAAGGGGTCAGTGGAAAGCTGCAACCCAGTCCCAGGAATTTTTTCGAACTCTACAGAGATATTACAGCAATGCTTACATGGATATGGAGAAGCAAAATGCCATCAACGTGTAAGTTTGTAGTGGTTACGATCTTACATATGTTTCTCAAAATTTTATATATAGATATTGGTGTTATGGGTAGTGAAGATGGATTTAGGGAAATGTTGTAGGGACATTTTGACACAAGAACCTAACAATTTGACAACGAACAATTGAAGAAGAAAAGGAACGAGAAAGAGAAGGGGACCCAAGAAGAAGAATAATTTAGGGCAAGAGAAAATCAGTTTATTTCATATATTCAAGGGGTACTTATTATAATGAATAAGTCCTCTTTATATAGATTAAAGATTCTAAAATCAAAAGAATATCTAATAAACTAGAACTTTATCGTATCTCCATCACATTTTCTATGTCTGGCACATACTTTATCCCGTTCTTGACATGCTTCACTAGCATTGAGAGATTGTTAATATCTCTTCCTTTTCGAAGATGTTTGTTTACTTTTTGGACTACCTCTAGTTATTTTTTGAGGTGATGGAATGATGTATTGACTTTAACTAACAGTTCATTTGATAATATTTGAGCAGGTTTTTGGGGCATTTTCAACCTCAACCAGGTAAAGCTGATGTATGGGAGCTGGATTCTGACCAGCATTCCAATGTTGGAAGGAATGGACAGTCAAACATTGATGAAAATGGAAGGTAAGGTGGTATTGAGTTATATGTTGTAATACTTCTTTACATCGATCTTCCTTCTGTTCTTTCAACTTTTAGTTTGTTCTATGGATTAAAAATTCATATAGGTACCTTAGATATATTCGCATCAGACTAAGATGGGATGATTGCTTATTAGTCATTCAAGATCTACTTCCTGCATCGTTGTCGAGGGGAACTTGTAGTATTTTGATGACTGCTCTCTGATATTATGTGTGTGGCTGTGCACTTCTGTGAGTTCTGATAAATTTTACTCTCTTGTTTTGTATGTTTAGGTCATTATTTAAAAGGTCATGGTCAGATGGGAACATTCTTCGTGAAAGTTGCTCGCCCAGGTCCACCTCAAACATCAATAAGGGTTTTCCGAATTCTGACTTATCTAGCAAGTCGAAAGAAGGAAGCAAAATGCTTTCTGAGTCATCACCAGAAATATCAACTTGCGAAAGTGATTTAACAGATTCTAGGTGCTTTGCCTTCCAGTTTCTGTGACTGTATATTCTATTTTACCTTTTTACAAGGATGAACTGCCGCTTTATATTATTGTATTTGATGCATTAATACGCAAAGCTGTATTCTTTGTTTGGAGGGATTATACCAAAATATGAGTTATTATTTTCCACTAAAATACACCTATTCCATTCGGTTGTTTGGCATTCAATGGTAGGTGGATGGATTATACATTTACCTTTTCTCAATTTCCTTCCATATTTTCCTCCTCCTGCCTTCTCCACCACACTGTACATGCCGCGAGGTGATTTTGGGGTGCTGTTTACAACTTCGCTCATTGGGATACACTATTTGTCTATTTGATGTGTTTTAGGCTGAGTCAAATCAAAATCATAATCATACCTGTCAAATTTATTGGCTTTGACCAAGGATCATAGACCTGATACTTTCTGATTATGTTTGATAGAAGTTTGAAGATGAAGAAATAATGTGTTACTTTTGCCTTATGTTTGAAGTGATATTTAACTCTTACATTGACCATCATTTAATGTGATTTGGTAAAAGGAAATTCATTCATAAAGGCAATGTATATTATGGTGGTTGCATTTATCTTGACCAGATCAGTTTAATATCAGCTCAATTTTCTGTTATGAACTCAATGCCACTGTCTGATTTCTCAAATAGACTTAGTTGGCTCTTTCTTTGTTTTAGAAGAGGATGAGGATCTTTTATTAATAAACGTGAGATGACAAGTATCGTGCGATCATGATTCTCAAACATTGTCTCTCTGTCAAATAGTTTGAAGGTTTTGATCCTATTCCACTGTTCGTATATTTGTGACTTCATTTTCCTTGCACTTTCTTGTACACTGTGTATTTTGTGAGTGGAAGCAAGAGGTGAAGTTCTTGCCTTTGAATAGGCAGGTCAGACAATGAATGTCACCCACTTTAAGCAAATATTCTTGTTACTTTATTGGATAAGAACTTAATATTAGCTGTGGCAATGGAGCATCTTAATCTGAATTATGAAATTGATATTTTTTCCATGACTGGTTTACAAGTTTCTAGTGTGTTCTAATTTTGATATGTGAAAGACCAACTTCAGGAAAAAGTCCACTACACACACACAGAGACACGCGCGCGCGCACACACACACACACACACATGTGGATATGCAATTATTCTGTTTTAAGTTTTTGAATTCGTTTGCAAAAGGAGTCTATTTAAGAAAAATGAATTCCTCTGGCTCATCTGCCTTGGTATTTTTCTCCTGTTTTTTTTTATTTTATTTTTATGTTTTTGTAGATATGGTCCTTCAATGCCTGCTAGGGTTCTTTTTGCTGAAATGCAAAGAGTCAGATGCCTCGAACATGAGAACGGGGACTCGATTGACAGCTCAAACTTTGTTGACTTAGATTGGCTTTCTTCTTCTGGAAATTCATGTGAGGATGAGTTGCTGGAAAGGTAGTTCTTCTACTGATAGTTTTATCAAGTGCAACTACTGAATGGATTTCAAACCATAGTGCTAACAGGATATCCTTGTTTGTTGTAATTGAATTAGTTCCTAAATTTCAATGGACTCAAAAAGACATCCTGTACTTGTCTAGGGTTGGTTGTATGGGTCCTCTTCTTCATGGAAAGTTAACTTGTCAAGGAAATCAAGAATGTTAATCTTGTCTCATTGCTAATCTTTACATTTCTATTTCAGCCATACTTTTTTTGTTGAGGTCTTCATTTTTATATCTCATTCTAGTTTGTATCGCCTATGGTTACTCTACCACAACTTCTCACTGGTGCAATCAAAAGATCTTTACTGAATATGGTTATCGCCTATGGTTACTGTACCACTTCTCACTGGTGCAATCAAAAGATCTTTACTGAATATGGTTTGAGATCCGTTTCTTATATATGCCAGTTCCTAATTTTGGCCACCTCCGTCACTCATCCCCCCATTAATGATTTCTTCATCTTACACTTACTTTCGGATCCAGTGATGTGTAACTGCTTAACTTGGATAGAAAGCATGAGTTTTCTCATTTCACATTCCTTGAACTTTGCATAAATACTAAGGTCCTTATCTAATGCACCAAATGTTTGCATTATTGTTTCTGTGAATTGTTCACCCTGACTAATGAAGATATTCATGATTTGATAGTATCTCTTAGTTCTTTTAACTACTTCATCCATAAAAAAATTATCATCGGTGGCAACATCCAATTGGAAATCTTGTGCTTAACTAGGATATAATAGTGATGAGTTAAAGGTGAACCCCGACTAAGACTTAAACTCAACAATCATTACCTTCAGATGGAATCAAGAAATTTTTTGTCCTGTCTATTATACTGATCAGTGTTGAATCATAGTGGACAGTATAATAGACAATATTTTAAGTTCGTTTCTTATCTAATACTGCCGGGTATTCTCTAATCCGTCTTATCTAACATGCCATGGATGTATAAGGCTCTACCTCGAGATACCTTTATGTAATGTTTCATTGTTGGATTTAAACACACTGCTGTTATTAATAAGAGAAAAAACTCTTCTATCATTGTTAATAATGCATACTTCAACATTGACTGGAGTGTCTTGCTTTATTTTTTATATGGCCTTTCTGGTCTTCAATTTAGATGATATTGGTATTTTTACATTAGATAATAGACAATTACAAATTTTGATGGAATTCTAACTAGCTGTTCCTTTTGATGTTAGCTAAATTTTGGGTTGAGTAAGGTCCTAAATGTCTGTTTTGGAAACTTTTTTGGGTTGCCAGGGCTGGGTTGGGGGTGGGGAATGGGGAGTTTGGAGGATTTGGACAATAAGGATGGATTAGTTTGAGTATCGAGGAAGCTAAAGTTTTCTACTTTCCTTCATTGGTTAGGTCAATGCTCACAGCCTCTCCAATTGCGATACTGTCATCAGAAAATTTTGCCAATGAAATCACAGGCGATACAACCCCATCTACCAGTGAATGCGGCTCTAGCACGAGGGTAAGTATCTTTTTTCCATCATTCAGTAGCAATGATACCACTATAAATTGGAATGAATGTGCAGTCCATGCAGAATTTATATTGTGAAACCGTAAAATGTTATGGTCACACCTCTCAATATCAAGCTCTATTCTCCTAATGTGCTATTCAGATAATTCGATTAGTTTTATTAAACTTCTAGTAGTTTAGTAAATGTGTAAGCCCGCAAAATTCTGACAGATCGGAACATCAATCCATGAGAGATTAGACATGGGTACGTTGTGATTATTTAGTTTGCCTATTTCTCGTTATATTTGAAGTGTCCTTCAATATTTTATTATTTGCTTATTATAAAGAATATTTTCTATTAAACATTCTGATTTTATTTATAAGGACTTACTAAACATGATATAAGTCTACCCATTCCACCTTTTCAAGTGAACTCTGCATGTCCTATTCATTCACAATTTTTACACAAGGATTCCACATTATGAAATTCTGAATAACCTAGAACTGCATACTGCATAGTATGAAAGGGTATGAATACAAAAGCAGATTTGTGCAGCATTTTTCATTGCATATCTATTTTCTTCAATGATATACAATCTGCCATTTTCTTACTTCTTTATAACCTCACCAACAATATAAATGCATTTATAGCTTGTGATTTAAATTGTGATACAGTCACACAACATACCTTGCACTAATAACTAACAAAGTGCCTGTTAATGTAGAAATTAAAAGTGTACTATTTTTTTCTTTCAACAATATTTTTTATTAATCATATTGATGCTACCATTGTCCTTGTACTTGTAGGGAAGGCAGCCGACTTGTACTGATCTGTCGTATGTTGAAGGCCATAACTATGAAGTCCTTGAGGAGTTTTCAGATAGTTTTGTGCGTTGGGTGAATTACGGAGAAACTCTGTCATTGAGGTTTTGGTTTTAGTTTCCCGAACTTTTAGCATTTCATATCAAGATATTCTTATGGTGCCCATCCGGGGAGGGTGGGTGCTTGCATTATGGTGAAATTATGGATGAGGGGAAAATATGATATACCAACAACTTTCTGTTTGATATTTTCTGGGCAGAGTCGTACTCTTGTCCTGCAATGTGATTGTTCGATCTCAGAAACGTTAGTCATAGCTTGACATACTAGCATGAAAGAGTAGAAGCCAACAAGTTTTAACATTCTTTTTGGAGATCTTTATATTTCTTCTTTTCTTTATTATTTTTCCTTGTCATTAGTTGATGGATTCTAGGTTCCTATTTTGTAAATATGTGTAAGAATTAATCTCCGGGAGCTCCAATCTTTGTAGTAATAGACTGTTGATTCTTTATTCTGGTTTTAACTTTGTGGTAACACTTGAAATTGTCAGTAAGTTCTTAAACACGAGTTTGATTATTTGTAATTGAAAAGTGGAACTTGGATTAAGGTTTCATGTCCCGTATCTACATTCTATATGTGATATATGAGTTGCTTGAAGATCCACCATTCAAAAGTAGAGACAATCTTTGTGCTAACTACAAGTAGTTTACTCCAAGCTCCATCTCTTTTTCTTCTCGACATCATTTTTGTAATGTATAAATGTTCTTGTTTTCTCATATTTTCATACAACTCTAACCGGGAGCAAACTAAAATTTACTTTTATGGCTATGATTGAGATTTGTGTCTTTACAATATGTTTTGCATTTAGTGTCCATATGATTATTTTAATATATGGAATATTTCATTCGCTTTATGAATATTTTGATATCATATTCTTGTACAATATTATGGATATCCGTTTATTTCTTACCTTGAGATTGTAATGAATGTTGACTAGACTTGTGAACTAAATTTCGTCTTCGATTAATTTGAAGTGTCCATAACATTTGTTTCGAATTTGTGTCATGCACTATTTCTAGTAGGAAAATAGTAGTTGAGGTTTTCTAACAAGATTTGATATAAATCTAGAAAAAAAAGGAAATTTAAAAAATGAAAGGTGGTCAATCAGTGCGTGCATTAATTTTTATTTTTCAAGGAAAGTTTTTCAAACTTGCCCATATTTTGTGCAGCCGAAAATAATCTAATTCTAGTTAAAAATATCTTTGTCCTTATGGACGACTTTATGTTTGAGTGTAGTTATAAAGTTGTGGCTAAAAACAAATAACAAAATTCTTTGCCAAAGAATTTACGAGGTTTACCTGGCGCTTTAATATTATTTACAAAGTTATTTATGCACTCCAAAAAGCTGGCCCATCAATAAATGTTGTTCTAGATATCAATTAACAATACAGTGGATTTCATTCAACTGAGCACGATTTTGAGCATTTGATTATACGAATTTTGTTGCCAGGAGCATTTACACGGATCAAGTTATTACATGATGACCGCGCCCCGATCATCGATTTAGATTGAGATGAGCACAATCAAATAATTATAAAGATAGTGGCGAATACTCAGTTTATCTAATACGATGTCTTGAGCAAGATACCCGCGCTTCCCGAATGTAACTTGGATTAGTCGGATATTTGACGAAAGATTCTTTGGCCCGAGTTAAAAAAAATGTCTTCTGGTGTATTTTAGTTGTTTTTGCTTAGGGCACTTGGTTGAACTGATACTTCAACATCACTTGTCTTTGTCGGGGCACCTCTCTCATTGGTACACTGGAGACATATCTTCGTCTTCTCCTCCTAAATCAAAACAGATAAAACATGTGAATGAAATCAGATTGACCTTCTAGCTTGCACCAATATTGAGTAATGCTTGTATCGTAACAATGAGATCTGACTCAAATTGAGCAATGCGGCCACTTCTCGATATTGTGCNGATACCCGCGCTTCCCGAATGTAACTTGGATTAGTCGGATATTTGACGAAAGATTCTTTGGCCCGAGTTAAAAAAAATGTCTTCTGGTGTATTTTAGTTGTTTTTGCTTAGGGCACTTGGTTGAACTGATACTTCAACATCACTTGTCTTTGTCGGGGCACCTCTCTCATTGGTACACTGGAGACATATCTTCGTCTTCTCCTCCTAAATCAAAACAGATAAAACATGTGAATGAAATCAGATTGACCTTCTAGCTTGCACCAATATTGAGTAATGCTTGTATCGTAACAATGAGATCTGACTCAAATTGAGCAATGCGGCCACTTCTCGATATTGTGCCAATTCCAATTTTGAACAACCGCATACTTGTTTCATAACTTTCAATTGAGCGGCAGGCCAAACCAGACTAACAATAAGCCGACGTTAATAGCAAGTCTAATTCCACAATAAAAGAGAGAGGTTTCCAGACAGATTTTTCACTCAAATCAAGTGGATTTCACTCAAAAATTATGTCAAAATCAATCATTTTTTTGACTGTATACGGTCCCCATTTTGACCCCACCAATTGACCCCACATCACCCACCTGTTTCATTGTCATGCAAAAATAGAGTTGTTGAAGATCCAACAACATTTGTAGCTGCAAATCTCTAATTACCAATAAAAAATAAAGTTTGGAAAGACTTGAAGCATAAGGAAAGTTCTCAACAACAAACAACAAGGACTGTACAATTTCCAAGCCATCAAAACTGTGTCCCACAAACCATCAAAACCGTGGATGGTTTATCTTTATATTAATTAATTAAAATTTAGAAGGTAAAGTCAACAATATTACTAGAATTTGTAAAATGGATTACTTATTGCCTAAAATAATTATCGCAACTTTTTTATTTTTTATTTTTTTTTTCTAGGAAGAAGTAGGCATTGTTATAATATGAGAAGAAATCTTTTTTAATACTAATTAGGTTCTATACTAAAGACATTTGTTCTATTTATCGACACAAATTTATTTATTACTCAATTTTAGGTAATGTCAATACGAGGAAGGATTATATACAATATTTAGATGGAAAACGATTTTTATTTTATTTATTTATTTTTATATTGTGCAAATCTCGAACGATCATTACGTTTGTTAAAATAGTATAAATAACCTATTTTTAAAGAGGAAGAGCGATCTTTTGGCATTTTTGTCTAAAGAAAAAGGGGAGAAACACGCTGAAACAGATTCTAAGAATAAAGATTGAAAGTAGTCTGTCTTTTTACATATACAGATTGTATCCTTTGATACGTAAAACAACAAAGAGATATTAAAATTTCAGCGTAAAAATGTTATCTACAAATCTCGTATCTACCCCCCCACATATCTGACAGTGAGCTAGACATTTAGGAGGAAAAATCAAATAGATATTTGTTGATAGCGCAAATATCATTGCAATATAAAACCGTCGTGGTCCAAACATTTCTATTTCTTGCCGGAAAGTGTCTTTCGCGTCCATTCCAGTTAATATATCGGTTGGACTCCGATATAAACGCGCCGAATCCGTATTTGACGTGGCAAGAGTGGGCCCGATATCTGTTGAGTTCATTTTTTGGGGTCAACATGATTAACAAAACGTCACGTATGTGAAGGTTTACTTCATTAAAAAATAACATATTTAAAGAGGAATTTAAATTTTATTATGCTTACTTCCTATATTCTAAGTCGATATGTCGATTAACCCCATTCCATCACTATCCATTCCCAATACGCCATTTTGTTTTAGTAAAAGTTTCTCAATCCTATTTCTTCTTATTTACTAATAGCAAAGAAGTATTGAGTAGCAACTTTCTATATAAAAAAATATTATGGATAAAAGACAATATTCTATTCAACTCAAATTGTTCATGGCTCAGATATATACATTTTAACTAATATGCAACCTTGTAAACTAGTAAACAACATATCTCCTCTTATTTTGGAAAATTTATGGCCAAACTTGTTTAATTGTCAAGAGTTTTGGTTGTAAATGGTATATTTATCGTATATTTGTAAATATTAAGTAATGTATCTCTTATTTTGGAAAGTAGATTGCCAAACTTATGTAGAGCTTGTTTGAACCTCATTTAATTTATTTTTATTTTGTCCAAAATGCATTTTAAAATAGTATTTTGAAGGAGAACGTATGATTAAAAAATAAGGCAAGTAATATTATTTTATTGAAAAGTATGTGGACGAAAATAAGAGAGAAAAATTTATTTTGAAAATAATTGAGACCGCACAACCGGTTAATTTTCAAGAGCTTAGATGCAATCATTTTAGTTAACAAAAAATTACATATATGAAGGCTTGTCTCATTGGGAAATCAGATATTTTGTTAAACACCATATCTCCTCTTATTTTGAAAAATTGATAGCAAAATTTATTTCGTTCCCCATACTTTGGATGTAATAAGAATATTTAACATATGATTGCATATCCGATACACGTTATACACAACTTCATAAATATCATAACCAACAAATTTCCTCTTATTTTGAAAAGTTGATAGTAAAACATATTTCATTTGGGATATAATCAATATATTTAACTTATAACACATCCATAAGTGAAGGGCACCCATTAGAAAATTAGGAAACCAGACTTTTTCATTAAACATCGTACGTCCTCTTATTTCGGTAAGTTAGCAACCAAAGTTATTTCATTTTCAAGAGTTTGGATATATTCGACATATATACACAACTTCGAAAACATTAAACAACGTATCTCCTCTTACTCTGAAAAGTGGATAGCAAAACGTCTTTCATTTCAAGAGCTTGGATATAATCAGTATATTTTGGTTAACAACTTGCACATGTGCGAAGTCTCACCTCATTAGAAAATCAGATAGTTTGTTAAACATTGTGTCTCCTTTGGTACATTGATGGCCAAACTTTTTTCATTTTCAAGAGTTTGGATGTAGTCGGTACATTTAAGTTAACAAGGGCTTTCATATGTTTGACACGCAATATTCAACTTCATAAATATTAACAAAATGTTTCCTCTTATTTTGAAAAGTCGATGTCCAGACCTATTTCATATTCAAGAGCTTGCATACTTAACTTAATAAGGGGTCGCATATATTTGACAAATGTTGCACAATTTCGTAAACATTAAACAACACATCTCCTCTTATTTTGAAAATTTGATTTTTGTACTTACTTCATTTTCAAGACTTTGTATATTCAACTTAACAAGGGGTCGCATATATTTGACAAGTAATACACAACTTCATAAACACCGACCACATCTCCACTTATTTTACAAAGTGGATAGCCCAACTTATTTCATTTTCAAGTGCTTTGATGCAATTAGTATATACTAAATTACGTCACATATGTAAAGGCTCGCCTCATTACAAAATCAGGAAACCAAAGTTATTTAATTAAACAACATTTCTTTTTAAAGAGCTTGGATATAATTGATATATCTATGTTAACAAGAGGTCGAAGATGTTTGACGCGCAATACACAACTATATAATTGTATCTCTTCTAAGTTTAGAAAGTAGATAGCAAAAACTAACTCATTTTCAATCAGTGCATTTAAGATAACAATGCGTCACATCGAGAAATTTGAAAATTCGAGTTTAGATAAATCAGTACTTTGTTTCATAAAATCCAGCCAAACAGTTTTTTAACACCCACCCCCATTATACGCACCAATACTAAACACTAAACAAGTCGAAGACAAGGAATCTTGTGAAATATACACACAACTACGTTAGTATTTCATAATCCACTAAATCCATACACATCTGCATGGTGATTATAAAATATATTTATATACATTTTCATTTGGACAATATAATATTAGGATTAAACTACTTGGATACTTTAGAGTGTACATAAGGGTTTACACTCTCATGTAAACCATTATGTATGTGCAGCATCAACCACAATATTAATAGAAACAAAAGGCTAAACAGGAAGGATGAGGAAAGTGGACAAAGTTATGATTAAACAAATGAGTCCACAGGATTTATTATTAAACCTATTTTGGATTGTCAAAGGTGTGGTTTTAGCTATTAGGTTGAAACAGCCTACCAGAGGAAGGTGAAGAGAAGAAAACCGAAAGCCCACCACACAAATACCATCATTGTATCTTGTTTTTACTAACAGTGGTTTTGGAATATAGGTTTTTGTGAATATATAAAGGGGGTGCTACCATTGCACTCTCCATCATTCACAAGCAAAAATACATTCATTTGCTCTTGCAAGATTGTCCTTTTGTTGCGTTTGTTACTTCTTTTCATTCACTTATGGTCCCATTGATTCACTATTTCTGAGATCTGTTCAGTTCTTTTGCCTGTTTCCATAAGGTAAAAGACATCCCACATTCTATTATTTTCTCCTTTTCTGTTTATTTTGGGTATATATGTAGCCATCGATGGTGTTTATGAAAACCTCTAGATTGAGTTGTTAAGCATGATATCAGAGTAGGCAAATATTTTGAGTTCTAATTTCGCCTCCATCTATTTATCATAAAGTACTTGTGTAAGGCTTAAGTGAGAAAAAAATCCCTCCGCCTACACATGAGGAATGTTGAAGATAAGATTCATACGATATGCATGGGGTCTTTTCGCCATTAAGCTTTTAGATCAAATGGTTTATCAGATGAACATTACCTATTCATTTTATGCCTTTAGCTTTGTTCTTTATTAAAGGGGGGATTTGATTTAGTCATATATGCTCTTGTTTATCACTCTTAGGAATTCTATTTCAATGAGTATGAATAATCTAATAAATGTCAATATGAAGGTCGTTGTATCAGGTGTTAAGTTTGGAATTTTTTAACATTCTAGAATGGATGAATTATATTATTTTGACTAATGTAGGTAGTCAATTTCCTCTTTGACAAGTTTTTTCTTTCAGATAAGCATAAATATCCTAATTCTCTGTATTGTTTTACAGTTGAAATTTGTCCAAGATTTGTTAAGCGATCAACTATTTTTCAATGGCGGAGCGTGTTTTGACTCGCGTTCACAGCCTTCGTGAACGATTGGATGCAACTCTTGCAGCCCATCGCAACGAAATTTTGTTGTTTCTATCAAGGTATATTTTGATGTGAAATCTTACTTTTTTTGCTCTTTATAGTGTTATATGGATATATCTTAATTAGATCATTGGTTATTGCAGGATTGAAGGCCATGGAAAAGGAATTCTGAAACCTCACCAGCTCCTTGCTGAGTTTGAAGCAATTTGCCAAACTGACAAAGAGAAACTGAAGGATCATGCCTTCCAAGAACTTCTAAAGTCTACACAGGTAAAACTGAATTTAGCTTTCAAAATTTTCTTAAGTCCTTTACGATCTGTTGCGAATTTCTGTTTACCAGGAAGCAATTGTGTTGCCACCATGGGTTGCACTAGCTATTCGTTTGAGGCCTGGTGTTTGGGAATATGTACGCGTCAATGTTAATGCTTTGGTTGTTGAGGAGTTGACGGTGCCCGAGTATCTGCACTTCAAAGAAGAGCTTGTAGATGAACCGTAGGTTTCAAATTAAGAGTTTTCACCTTTGGTTTATGCGTCATTAATTTTTTTATTTTTATTTATTTATTTTTTTGAGATTTCAGCGTGGAATCTTCTTTATGTTGATGCAGTGCCAACGGAAACTTTGTTCTTGAGCTGGATTTTGAACCATTTACTGCATCCTTCCCCAAACCAACCCTGACCAAGTCCATTGGAAATGGAGTTGAGTTCCTTAATAGGCATCTCTCTGCAAAAATGTTTCATGACAGGGACAGTATGACCCCTCTTCTAGATTTTCTCCGAATGCACCACTACAAGGGAACGGTAATACGTAATGCTTCTTTTCTACATTGTTATGTGATGACAGAATAAGAATAGAGTTTGAATGAGATACTCTCTTTGTCAGAAGAAAGGAGAATAAGTTTTGTAGATGACGATGATTCTCTGTTTCTGAAAGTTTTTTGTTGAATCTCTTTATTCTCATTGAATGTACACCAATTTGATCACTTGATTTTCTTGTGTAGACAATGATGCTGAATGACAGAATACAGAATTTAATTTCTCTACAATCTGTTCTGAGAAAGGCAGAAGAGTATCTCTCAACACTTCCTCCCGAGACACCATACTCGGACTTCGAGCACAAGTTCCAAGAAATCGGATTGGAGAGAGGCTGGGGTGATAAAGCCGAGCGTGTATCAGAAATGATTTCTATGCTTCTGGACCTTCTTGAGGCTCCAGACTCGTGCACACTCGAGAATTTCCTTGGGAGAATCCCTATGGTTTTCAATGTTGTTATCCTTTCTCCTCATGGTTACTTTGCTCAAGAGAATGTGTTAGGCTATCCCGATACTGGTGGCCAGGTATGTCCTTAAAACTGACCTCTCATTTTCATCCCAGTTGAATTATAGTGCTTTGAATTGTGATGTCTTTTTGTCCTTAATTTGCAGGTTGTTTACATTTTGGATCAAGTTCCTGCCTTAGAGCGTGAGATGCTTAAACGTATTAAGGAGCAAGGACTTGACATCACCCCACGCATTCTCATTGTTAGTATTCTCGAAACTTCGTATCCCACAAAAACAATTCTTGAGTTGTCTTTGGTTACTTTATTTTTATTGGTAAATGTGAGTTTGTATTGTCAAAACTTATATACAAGTACTCCGAGCATATCCAGACTATCAAGATCAAAAGATGTACAAACAACTAATTACCCCATATTAAAGACTCAAAATGAATCAAAACATGAGGATACAATGAAAACATAACTTTGTGTACGTGTCTTCGGTTACTTATTCTTGCGATGGTATACAGGTGACTAGATTGCTCCCAGATGCAGTTGGAACCACTTGCGGCCAACGACTTGAGAAAGTTTTTGGAACTGAGCATTCACATATAATTCGAGTCCCCTTTAGAACTGAGAAGGGAATTGTTCGCAAATGGATCTCTCGATTTGAGGTTTGGCCATACATGGAGACTTTCACAGAGGTGAGATTTACTCTCTTCACATATTTTGTCTATGTTCATCGCTAAATTTTGACCATCTTTAAACTTCCAATTCTGTAGGATGTTGCCAAAGAAGTCACTGCAGAGTTGCAGGCAAAACCAGATTTGATTATTGGGAATTACAGTGAGGGTAACCTAGCAGCCTCTTTGTTGGCGCACAAGTTAGGTGTAACACAGGTATATGCTGCAGTCTCAAATTTTCCTCTTATAATTTTTAACTATATTTGCTTCAATCCACAAGCAGGAGACTAATCTTTTTTCTATCATTTGCAGTGTACCATTGCTCATGCACTGGAGAAAACGAAATATCCCGACTCTGACATTTATTTGAAAAAATTCGATGAAAAGTATCATTTCTCATGTCAGTTCACTGCTGATCTTATTGCAATGAATCATACTGATTTCATCATCACTAGCACATTCCAAGAGATAGCTGGAAGGTAGTAAATTTAGTTGCACTTCATCAAAATTGTTCTTTCATTTTCAATCCTTCATTTCTGTGAGATAAAATTTCATTGCTTTCACAATTCAGCAAGGACACCGTTGGGCAGTATGAAAGCCATATGGCATTCACGATGCCTGGACTCTACCGAGTTGTTCATGGGATTGATGTGTTCGATCCCAAATTCAATATTGTTTCTCCAGGAGCTGATACAAACCTTTATTTCCCATATACGGAGAAAGAAAAGAGACTCACAGCACTCCATCATGAAATTGAAGAGCTTCTTTTCAGTGAGGTTGAGAACGAGGAACACCTGTAAGTTTATTTTTTTCCTACTACTCTGCTTGGTAAGAATTTCTTTCTTTCATAATTGTGCTGAAGTTCTTATTGATACCTTCTACCTGGCAGATGCGTGCTAAAAGACAAGAAGAAGCCGATTTTATTTACCATGGCAAGATTGGACCGTGTGAAAAACTTAACAGGACTTGTGGAATGGTATGCCAAGAGCCCGAAGCTTAGAGAATTGGTTAATCTTGTTGTAGTTGGTGGTGACAGAAGAAAAGAATCCAAAGACTTGGAAGAACAGGCAGAAATGAAGAAAATGTACAGCCTTATTGAAACGTACAATTTGAATGGCCAATTTAGATGGATTTCTTCACAGATGAACCGAGTGAGGAATGGGGAACTCTACCGTTACATTGCTGATACCAGAGGCGCATTTGTGCAACCGGCATTCTACGAGGCCTTTGGTTTGACTGTTGTTGAGGCCATGACCTGTGGTTTGCCTACTTTTGCTACGATCCATGGCGGTCCAGCTGAGATCATCATCCATGGAAAGTCGGGTTTCCATATTGATCCGTATCATGGCGAACAAGTTGTGGATCTCCTTGTCAATTTCTTCGAAAAGTCCAAGAAGGACCCTTCTCATTGGGAAACCATTTCAATGGGTGGCCTCACGCGTATCCAAGAGAAGTAAACAACTCACAACTCTGAATTTTCAAGATTCGATGAAGAAAAGCTTTTCATCAACTGATCTTATTCTTGCCCCTGTTTTACAGGTTCACATGGCAAATTTACTCAGACAGGCTATTGACACTGGCTGGAGTTTACGGATTCTGGAAATACGTTTCTAAGCTTGATCGTCTTGAGATCAGGCGCTACCTTGAAATGTTTTATGCTCTCAAGTATCGCAAGTTGGTGAGTTCTATTTCTTATTCAAGTGAATTCTTACAGTAAACATTTCAAATCTCGAAAACTAAAAAAAATTTCTTGCGTTTTCCAGGCTGAAGCTGTTCCACTGGCTGTTGAATGAATAAACCAAGTTTGCTGTGTTGAATAAAAAAAAGACAGCTGAGATCGTGAAACTCTACTTCGTCTTTTTATTAAATAAGTCATTGGAGCTTTAAGCATAAAATTTTAATTTTTGTTTCTGCATTTATCTTGTTATACTTTTTCTGTTGGCTTCTATTACTGCAAAGGTTGTAATCTTGGCATCTGAAGTGTGTCAATAAAGATCAAATTCAATCTTTCATTTTCTCTTTTCATTTTAGTTATACTTCTGCATATGCCTAAGCTTAGCTTCTCATTCTTTTTCAACATGATTCCTTTAAGTAGATCAAGTACATAGTTTTGTTCAGACACAAATTCCCTTTCCAAGTTCTTTATTTCAATTTCCTCTTTTCAAGTAACGCTCTTTTGATTGGATCATTTTTTGTCCCTATTAAGCTGTGACTCCACATGAAGTCGAGTGTTTTATGAACAATTCCCCGTGACTTCACTTGTATCTCATCTCCAACATAACCTTCAAAGACCTTCCAAACCATGCTCTAGAAGTACATATATTGCATTCTTCAATATGTAAGACTTTGCTTTTATCGAATACTCGAGTCAAAAACTTGTTGGTAACTCCATAACTCATAATCGCACATACACAATATTCATTTTCACCACGGGAGCATTTCTGCATAATCTATACCATAAGTTTTAGTGTAGCCTTTGGCTACCAAATATGTCAAATTTTGATATTTCCTTGCAATGTCTGTCCTCGTATTCTTAATGCAAACCCCAAATTGGTTTTCGACAGTATTACAAAAAATTGGAAGAACATTTCTCACATCAGATTTTTGTCTTGAAAAAGAAATGTACATTACATTGTAATCGAAATTAAATGAGATGAGCTACTATGAACCAGAAAAGTTGGCATTTTTTATGCCCCCAAATATCAGGATGAATCAAAGAAAATAGATCACATAACCCTGTATAGGAGATGAGTCATGATGGTATTTAGCTAACTCACAAACATCACAGGAAAACTACCTGCATCAATGTTTTTAAACATTAAAAGGAACATGTTTTCAAGTAAACTAAATGGAGAATGTCCTAGGAAAAGTGACCAAACCAAACTTCATCTTTATTGGATGATATCTTTTAAACCAATTCAGATAATTTTCTCACTAATGAACGCTATAGAATTTCGCAAACCTAAAGTCAAGAACTAAACAAGAAAAACATACTACACAATCTAGACATTTGACTGACTCTCTATCATCAAGGAATTCCCACATTTTTTAATTGTTTATAATGGTTAAATTGACATTTGTTCGAGTTAAATATCTATTTACACAATGCAAATTTTCACTGCCTGACAAAATGTGAACTTGGTAAACTGAATTCACGTTGCTCCACCAGAATGTCAATGCACATTCAACCTCATAATCCTCAGACACTAACACCAGATCTCTCTTAGACTGGATACAAATATGTATTTCATTGCTCAGGATATTGGTAACACGCGTTCCGTTCCATATGATAAGGATCCAAAACCATTTAAAAAAAAAAAAAAAAAACTATCAACGAAGAGCCATGTTTAGCCAATGTTTTGACTCTGGACCCTTTACCTTTTCTTAGTCGATGCTCAAAACATTGTTTTGCCTTGTCAATCAAGTTAAATAGCCTTGGCACTTGAATGCAAAATTATGCATACATAACAAAGAATATCTACAAACGCCACGAAAAAGTAACTTTATCCTATACATGGTATTTACCTATATTCTGCTTACTACAAAATTGGCTGCATATCAGGTTTCTCAGAAATTTCAGCTCCACTTTTTGGCAACATTTCAGCCACAAAGTAAGCATGCAACAAACCTTCATAATAAACTTGCCCATGTAAATTTACTTGTTTATTCTCTTATGACTTGTACTTTTTGTCCTATAAACAGCTGTCTTGCATAGAAAACAAAAGCCAAAACTAAAGAGAAGGCCAAACCAACAATTCCACTAAATGGTTGAAAAGGGTGGCCACCAGTCAACCATAGAGGAAAATTGGGATAATAGTTCAGAAAGCCACCCATTTTCAAGATGAAACTGGTAGCCAATATCCCAGCACGAATACCGATTGGAAGGGAGAGGCTACCTTGGTTTCTTTGCCGAGCTCCAGACAAGCTGAGGGACAGCAACCATAACCCAGGTATTTCCCATAATGACCTATTAATCATGTCAATTGCGACATAAGAAGAAAAAGAGAGAGCATTAAGGAGACTGTAATAATATCTGTAGACGCAAAAACAGAGAGAACATAAATCAGGTACACTATTAAGAGAGGGGCTGTTCGTGCATATGCTGGTTGCCAGTGTAGTTTTATTATTTATCTGGAAGAGAGATTTTCTACACACAGCTCTTGAGCCTAGGACTTGGAGCAAGTGTACGAACAGGCATAACATGCATTTTAGAGTAGATAAAAAGCATATACAATCCTAAAAATCTTAAACACAGAAAAATGTGAAATAATAAAAAGAGAGAAACCAAATGCAAATTATGGGAAAGTATACCTTTGAAATAAAGAAAATGCAAGTCCTGAAATAATTATTCCACGATGATATCCAAGGTCAGCAGCAATTTCCTGAGGTAGCCAAGATCTAAAGAGAAATTCCTCTGAAATTGCAACACCAATTGCAGTTGCAAGTCCTTGAACAAAAAGCATGAGCATCCGGCCATATACACTAACCAATGTTACTGGATCTGAAGATGATAAAGAGAGAGTAGCTGGCCAACACAGTCGGACACAGCCAATTGCGGAATTCACCGACTGTATCAGGAAAACAAGCACGGCTCCTCCACCCAAACCCATCAGAAAATTCTTGAACTACAACAAAAGTTACCAACATGCATACTTTGTTAGAGCCATGTAATGCAATCAGATGTCAATTAACTTCACAGATTTAACTGGGGAAGAGTGGGGGTGTGGCAGGAGGTTGCCTGCCCCTTCTTCCTACTGTGTTTTTAGTTTTTACTTGTATTATGACTCGTTAAAACTCAGTGTCTCCCCTAGGAATTTGATACCATTGTTTTGTTAAAGAGTGGGCAGTTTGCCACCTTTCCAACTCACTGAATCTTTACTGTTGCTCTCTCTCAAAACTACTAGAGACTATGAACAAATAAAATATTTCTTGTAATAATCTTTTGATTGCATTATATTTCCTTCTCTAACCCTTTAATTAAGGAAGACAATTATTTGTTCTACCTTTCTTTCCCAAAAAATCTCCGACAGAAGATATATAAGATCAATGCAAAGTCCAGATGACATGCTAGGATATGCATATGTTCCTATATAGATTAATTTGTATCAATTATCAAACCGTTTATATGTTCTTTAATAGGCAAAATTAAAGTTTCTTCCACAAATGAGAGGATTATTTCTCAGTTATATGCTCTCCTCTCCTCTCCTCTAGTTCGAAATCCTGGCTCTTCCCCTTCTGTGGACGACTGCCAGGTAGTGAGGACGGTATATAATTTCTAATTATCAGGTTTTAATGTAAGGACCTATATAGATTTTATAGAAAGAGTTTTTCTACCCCTTCCGACCACAAGGATAAAGCAACAGGATGTTCAGGATTTCTATGAACTCAGAACTTCACTAGCCAACTAAGCACTCGTACATTCAAATTATATTTCTCCAAATGCTTCAAGAATAGGAAAAGGTCCGTGTTGTTGAAATCCTTCAATCAACACCATGCACTACCCTTTGTACTGGACAATATTTGACATATCAAATAATATTTGGATCATGATTAAATAGTTAACATCCGTACCTCATTTATTGAAGTCCAATCCATTCCATATTGCTTCAGTGGATCGTCATACTTGCGAATTCTTTTTCCCCATATAGTAATCATTATCATGATAGAAACATAGAGGCCAGCAATGCAAGCAAGCTCAGCAATTTTGAAGGGGCTGCGTTTCGCCCAGCTTTGCATCAGGGATGGAAGCAATGGAATTACCACAGGTGACCATAGAAGAAACACCATGAAGACAAAGCCAAGGATCCTAGAGATAATAACAGGATGAAGAAAAGAATTTAATTACCTATCAGGGAACCAGTTCTTGTAAATTAAAAATAAATAGAGAAAAGAGATTAACTACATTATCTGTAGCATCAGCTGTCATTACGGGCTAATTATGTAGTCATAAAGCTGTGTGCGTAAATAGATCACCAGATGCACTTCCTATTATGGTCTTCTTACAAGGTGGCAGTGTAACAGTCTGATAATCATGCATTTACAATTAAACAAGTATGATTTTACCAGAGATATATGCAACTACAGATAGCAAGAAAAACTGCCACCAGTCAACCCTTGAAAATAAAAATCAGTTGTAAAGAAAAGCTTTCCTCAATTGACTAATCAAACTTCTGTTCAGTTATAAGGATTTTGCCTTTTTAACCATGACATTGTGCACAAAGATTGGCATGTTTGAATTTTTTTTTCAGACATAAAATTGCTATAGAAAATTTTCTTTGACAATATCAGGGTACAAGACACAACAGAAATGTTTTACATCTGAAAAGGCTTTAGTATGATTAATAAAAAAAATACTTGATTAGATGTCGGGCTTCATCAGCTAAAGATGACATGATCCAAGAATCTTAGGGAAATTCCTTACTCCTATCTTAGAATGGAAAGCAATATTCTATCCTTGCACACAGGCAATAATTTATCCTTTACACATCATAGATGAACTTAACAATTTACTTACCTCGGGATCAGTGGACGTTCAGCAAGGCGCAGAAATGTGATGAGCTTGTCAGTCAAACTCATGGCACCACGTATACCACCCCACAACAAAGCAACTTTTCCAACCAGTTTCAAAATGCCCCCCTTCTGTCCCATTTCTGCCAACATCGCTACCAGCCTGTTCACAGAGTATAAGATAAGCAGCCTCTCAAAAAAAGAAAAGAAACTCGAATAAAGGAAAGAGCGAGTATGGAAAAATAAAAAATATCTGACCTTTCATGATCCACTTCCCCATTCTCTTTTGTTGGTACCACAGGGCTAGCAACAGACATTGCTTTCTCAGCAAGGCTCGTGACTATATTATTCTGAGTTTTCGCAACGATTTCCACCTCAAGTTTGGAGAGCTCTTGGCTGCCTTCATTCTCTTTTAAGGACCCAGTTGAAGTTTCGTCAGTTTCAGTATTCTACAAGCACATTGATTTAAAATTTTAAGGCACTAAAAAGAACAAAGAGAAGAAGGTATATATTTTCACACCATGTGCAACTATGAATCAACCCAAGTTTGAATAGTGAAGGTAGACAAACACATGAAGCATTGCACTACTGTAAAAAGGCTTTTGAGTGAGTGAGTTTCTAATTCCTTTTTCATATTAGCTGCATTTGAAGCATCATTTAAGAAAATACAGTTTTATCAAGATTTTTACCTAATAAAGCTTTAGAAAATGTGAGACGAATTTCAATTTCACTTGCAAGCTAGTCAAAATGGAACTGAAAATCGGATGGATTGAATTGAAAGAAACAGTGCTTACCTGTTGATGAACAAGTAAAGCAGATGCCCCGAGAGCAGCTGTAACTGCACCAACCATCACTTTATTGTCTGTATTTTTCAATCCCACGTTCTCTGTACCTTTGCCAACTGAAATGTCCAAATCATGATCCTGATCAATATTCTTTGAAAGCCTTTCATTAATCTCCTTGTCACCTTCTTGAGAGTGATTGTGGCTTGTTTCACTGACCCGTTCAAGGCCTACGTCATCATTACCATTACAATCCACTGAAGTTACATTATAGAATTTCCTCACTGCAGCCAAACTGGAGCCTACAATAACCCCAACAGGTAGTACTCTGCTTAAATATTCAGTCTCCTGCATAGCAGATGAAATAGATTGTACTATATTTTCCCCACAAAGGGTGTTGGATATCTCCAAAGTATTGTCATGACCTTTACCATGTCCCACAGCCAGAGATACAGCATTTGCAACATGCTCTACATCTCTGGCAAGTTTAGGCTCCAATTCCTCCATGTCAGCTGCACCGATCCTACGATTAACTTCAACATTTAAAGATTCCAATATAATACTTTTAATGAAAATCATAGACTTATCAACTTTGTCCCCGTCAATTTCAATATTGTCATCGACCTTGTTTGTTTTCCTGCAATCTTCATCTTGTTCATATTGTTTTTCAGCATCCAATATTGCGTACCATGGTTCAATGATATCATCAGTATCCTTCTTTCTAGAATTAATATCCATCCGATTTTCAGTATTATCACCTTGATGGGAAGTAAATTCACCAACAGAAGCACCATTATCTTCTGTTTGATCCAAAAGCTTCCACTGACCTTCTTCTGGGATGTAGTCAAGATATAAAGCAGATGATGTATCCAGAGATGGTGGCATGCTATTCCTCACCTTTGACATAAGGTATGTCTTAAGGTATTCCTTGTATAAAGAATCTCCATATGGAAAAGCAGTTATATAATTGGGAACCTCTTGGGGACTGCCATTCAAATATTTATTAATATTACTAGACGAAAGTTCTCTACCAGTGTAGAGAAGACCGCTTGCTTTTTCTTTACCAAACTGGCTCTCCGTGTTATTTGACCAGGAACTATCACTATGATGTCCATCAAATTTAATATGTCGTTTATTTCTTTCCTCAGAGTCTGGTGGATCATAGGAATGAACATCATTTAAACTACCAGAAGATACGCTCGACTCATTCTTGCTATTTTCCATCTTCTCCGATTTGTGGTCATCATTCTCACGAGGATTCTCCGAAACAGACCCTTCCTTCAGGACCTCATTTTCACCATCTTTTTCCACCTCCAATTGATCAATCATGTCCCCAATTGCATTAAATACACTATTAACTGCAACTTGAGTGGAATCATCAAACCCTGTTAAGGCATCGAATGCCTGAGAAACACTGAAGCTTGAGGGACCATCAGTATTTTGACTTGAAACATGCTGTCCACCTTTCTCTTCTGTTTTCTGATTATTTTCCACATCTTGTTCTGTCAGTTGATTCTCAGAAATGGAAGATGCTGCTGAGGATTTATCTTCTGTTGGATTGGGGATATTTTGATTTGAAACATGCTGTCCATCTTTCTCTTCCTTTTTTTCCACATCTTTTTCTGTCAGTTGATTCTCAGAAATGGAAGATGGAGCTGAGGATTTATCCGCTGTTGGACTGGATTCCCCCACCTTATGTTGATCAGTCGGAAGATCAATTTTCTGTTTATTGTTCTCCTCCTCCTCCAGGTCTGATTGATTTTTAATGCCGTCTTTTTGCAGTTTCTTCTGTTCTGAAACAATTTCTTCAGTGCTACCAGGCCCTTCATACTGATTGGACAACTCGGGACTATCACTTGTTTCCCGCGTATTCTCATAATCAGAGGATTTCACAGCATTTACTTGGGAGAATTGTGTATTTTCGCGATCATTCCCCACGTCATTCATCTCCACTTTCTCTGAGCCTGGATCATCACACGTGTTAGTACTTGTAGGTCGAAATTGACCTGTGTCAATGGGTTTCTGCGAATTCTCCAACGACTGAAATTCTGATTCCAAAACTCCTGGAGGCTTATCTGAGCTATGGAGGATTTTACCAGAACCATCACCGAAATGACTTATCTTCTTCTGCTGATCGGGAGAGTGACCATCATCACCTCCTTTTGCAATTCTAACTTTTTCTAGTACTTTTGAGTTTAATCCTGCTGCCACGTCAGATATGTGTCCCAAACTTAAAAGCCTCTCAAATTTTAGATTAGACCCTTGACTCTGCAAAATTCCAGAAACAGCAGTTGTAAGCTTTTCGCGGACATCTTCAGGCACAGCATCTTGCAAAGCTTTCATTAGTGTCTCCCCTTGACCCACAGCATTCAGGACCTGAACATGGTTACCAAATAATTATTAACACTCGATGAATACCAAAGATCAAATATCATCTTCCTAGATATCTATATTCTTGAACAATTCTACATGCAACCTTTTCTCAGAGATTTAAGGGCTACCTGGTATTACAAGGGGGAGAGTGAGGAGATGGTGATGTATTCCTAAAATTGGTCAAAGTAAAACTTAATATTTAACCACACATATCATAGGATCCACAACTAGTACCCACTTATCCACCACTCATTTTTATTAGTTAATAATTCAGCAACTTATAATTATCCCAAACAAGCACTTAAAAGTTTTTCAGCCTGGTATTACATCCAAGAATATGAGAATATAGTGAATGTATTACAACAATAAGTTAGGGTGTTTCAATCTGATTAGCCAAATCTTGTCAACTCCTCCCCAATAGGATGGAATGGAAAATGGTTAGGAAGGATTGGTAACCCCCAACATTTTCCTTCCCTACCAAACAACGTGTAAAGGTCCCATCCCTACCCCAATCTTTACAGCGACAGCTCAACCGTAAATCAAATAATCAATTAGTCGTTTGTTCGTCCACACTTGCCAGCCTCCTATTGGTGCAACTCGGTATGTGTATAATTCATTGCAGATAATCCACATGTACTCTCCATACAAACACCTGAATGGTTCTAGCAGTTAATTCCATCACACAGGGAGCCTACAAACTAGTAAGAGACGCAGAACTATGCGTGATTGTAAAAAAATACCAATTCATGACAATTACCTTCTTTTTCTGTTCTTCTGACAGAGTGCCCGGAATAGTCACATCAACCATATTAATAACCATTCCTGCAGTCTGTACCGCCTGGCCTCTTTCATCATCAACAGGATTTGTTCCATCTTCTATTAATTCAGCATTAACAGCACTGCTTTGGTTCTCTAAACCATTACTCTCTTGTTTCAATCTTTTCATGGTGAGGTCAGATCCTCTTGATTCTTGTCTAGATTTTGATTGGACGCCAGCTGTAATATTGTTTTCTTCAAGAGTCTCTAATATAAGGTTGGGGGAATGGCCGTCTATTCTGTCTGTATTAGGAAGATTCAAGAGCTTGTCTATTCTACCACTCTTACCAAAAGATCTACCTCCTACCAATGATAAACCCTTTGAAGGATTTATAGTGATATCAACATCTTTCAGAAGTGGATGGCGACCCTTCAAAAGTCCAAGCTCCACAGCTGTAAGCCACTGCATATAAGCATTTTGGCAATCGTATGATGAAGACGCATCTTAGGAAACTAGACTTCTATTTATCAGATATATATGGTAATTATAGATACCTCAATAATAAGGTGATGGCACCAAGAGAACGTTGATCTGCCATTCGTAGTTTTACTAGATGGTGAGTAAGAGCACAGAAGGCTGGTATAAGGATTCTCTGCTATCAAATTTCGTGGAATGGAGAACAGAGGAACTGTCCCATCATCATTCTGGAAATAAAACTACAATGATTAATGTATCATACCAAAATGATATCAAACACATTAGACCAGTAACAGTTAGAGAGAGGGTGGTCTTATAAGCAAAATGACTAACAGTCGATAATGATACAGATATCACCAACAAAATAAACTTGTAAGGAACGGAAACAGCAAATGAAACAGGCAAACTAGTTTTGAAACTGCTAAGAAGTAATAAAATCCTTTAAAGAGCCAATGGAAATTTAATTACACAAATGGTCGACATCTAGTGAAGAAAGGTTAAATGGAATGAAGATCTCTGCTTGTAATTAATACTTAATATTTAGATGTGGCAGAAACACTACAAACCGCATTCATTAACTCAAGAAACATTACCAATAACATGTGAATATATAGGCCACTTGAGCATGAAAGCAGCATATAATCAAAGAAATCAAATAAGACCTGTATAAAAAGAACAGGAATCTTCACTTTGCCAACTACATCTCGCGTGCTAGATTTTGCATAAAAATCTTCAATGGAATCAAATCCATAAGACACCATGGATACTGCTTTTTCAAAATCTCGAATGGATGAGGCAGACAAAGCTCTGTCAACATCAAATCCTTTTCCACGACCTTGAAATAATTCCTGAAAGTCATAGTTACAGAATGCACATCAAGTACTGAATGGTCAGTCATTTCATGCCATATCATATTAATTTTTCTCCGTTTAGGACTAGACGTGATCAATGTGCACCCACGTCGTTCCCTATTTTTTTTTTTTTTTTTTTTTTTTTTT